>PISX010010074.1:0-72041 GCA_004024625.1 Mellivora capensis | reverse complement strand
GAGACACCTACTAGTAAGAATGAGGAATTATAATTGTAGAGAAACTCTCTTGAAGGCAGCTAGGACAAAGAAGCTCCTTATGTACAGAGGAAAGCCCATCAGAATAACGTCAGACCTGTCCACAGCAACCTGGCAAGCCAGAAAGGGCTGGCAAGATATATTCAGGGCACTAAATGAGAAAAACATGCAGCCAAGAATACTTTACCCAGCAAGACTGACATTCAAAATGGATGGAGAGATAAAGAGTTTCCAAGACCGGCAAGGCTTAAAAGAGTATGTGACCACCAAGCCGACACTGCAGGAAATATTAAGGGGGGTTCTATAAAAGAGGAAAAATCCTAAGAAAATCATTGAACAGAAATATAGAGACAATCTACAGAAAGAAAGACTTCAAAGGTAACACGGTGTCAATAAAAACGTATCTATAAATAATCACTCTCAATGTGAATGACCTAAATGCGCCCATAAAACGACACAGGGTTGCAGATTGGATAAAACGACAGGACCCATCCATATGTTGTCTACAAGAGACCCATTTCGAACCTAAGGAAAGACCCAGACTGAAAGTGAAGGGATGGAGAAGCATCTTTCATGCTAATGGGCCTCAAAAGAAGGCCGGGATAGCAATTCCCATATCAGATAAATTAGATTTTAAACTAAAGAATGTAGTCAGAGATACAGAAGAGCACTACATAATTCTTAAAGGGACTATCCACCAAGATGATCTAACAATTGTAAATATCTATTCCACCAATATTACATAAGAAAACTATTAATCAAGATAAAGAGTCATATTGATATGAGTACATTAATAGTAGGATATCTTAACACGCCTCTCTCAGTAATAGATCGTCCAAGCAGAAAATCAATAAAGAATCAAGAGCATTGAATGACACATTGGACCAGATGGACCTCATAGATATAATACAGAACATTCCACCCTAAAACAACAGAATACACATTCTTCTCAGTTCCACATGGAACCTTCTCTAGAATAGACCACATACTGGGTCACAAATCAGGACTCAACCAATACCAAAAGATTGAGATTATTCCCAGCATATTCTCAGATCACAATGCTTTGAAACTGGAGCTCAATCACAAGATCAAGTTTGGAAGGAACTCAAACACCTGGAAGCTAAAGCCCACCTTGCTTAAGAATGCTTGGATAAACGAGGAGATCAAAGAAGAACTTAAACAATTCATGGAAACCAATGAGAATGAAGACACTTTGGTCCAAAACCTATGGGATACAGCAAAGGCTGTCCTAAGGGGGAAATACATAGCCATCCAAGCCTCCCTCAAAAAAATTGAAAAATCCAGAATACACCAGCTGTCTCTACACCTTAAAGAACTGGAGAATCAACAACAAATTAAACCAATTCCACACACAAGAAGGGAAATAATCAAGATTAGAGCAGAGATCAATGAGGTAGAAACTAGAGATACAGTAGAACGTATCGATGAAACTAGAAGCTGGTTTTTTGCAAGAATCAATAAGATCGATAAACCATTGGCCTCACTAATCCAAAAGAAAAGAGAGAAAGCTCAAATTAATAAAATTATGGATGAAAAGGGAGAGATCATAACTAACACCAAGGAAGTAGAAACAATCATCAGAAGCTATTATCAACAGTTATATGCCAATAAGTTAAGCAACCTAGATGAAATGGATGCATTCCTGGAAAAATATAAACTCCCAAAATTGAACCAGGAAGAAATTGACAATCTGAATAGACCAATATCTAGTAACAAGATTGAAGCAGTGATCAAAAAACCTCCCAAAACACAAGAGTCCAGGACCTGATGGATTTCCTGCGGAAATCTACCAAACTTTCAAAGAAGAAATAACACCTATTTTCCTGAAGCTGTTTCAAAAAATTGAAGCAGAAGGAAAACTTCCAGACTCTTTTTATGAAGCGAGCATTACCCTGATCCCCAAACCAGGCAAAGACCACACCAAAAAGGAGAATTTCAGACCCATATCCCTGATGAATATGGATGCTAAGATTCTCAACACAATCCTATCAAACAGGATCCAACAGCACATTAAAAAGATTATCCACCATGACCAGGTGGGATTCATCCCTGGGTTACAGAGATGGTTCAACATTCGCAAATCAATCAATGTGATAGAACAAATCAATAAGAGAAGAGAGAAGAACCACATGGTCCTCTCAATTGATGCAGAAAAGGCATTTGACAAAATCCAGCATCCGTTCCTGATTAAAACACTTCAAAGTATAGGGATAGAGGGAACATTCCTGAACTTCATAAAATCTATCTATGAAAGACCCACAGCAAATATCATCCTCAATGGGAAAAAGCTCACAGCCTTCTCATTGAGAACAGGAACACGACAAGGATGCCCATTCTCACCACTCTTGTTCAACATCATATTAGAAGTCCTAGCAACAGGGCACCTGGGTGGCTCAGTGGGTTAAGCCTCTGCCTTCGGCTCAGGTCATGATCCCAGGGTTCTGGGATCGAGCCCCAATCGGGCTCCCTGCTCAGCGCTGAGCCTGCTTCCCCCTCTCTCTCTGCCTGCCTCTTTGCCTACTTGTTTTCTCTGTCTATCAAATAAATAAATAAAACCTTTAAAAAAAAAAAAAAAGAAGTCCTAGCAACAGCAATCAGACAACAAAGAGAAATAAAAGGTATCCAAATTGGCAATGAAGAAGTCAAACTCTCTCTCTTCGCAGATGACATGATACCTTATATGGAAAACCCAAAAGATTCCACCCCCAAACTCATACAGCAATAGAACTCATACAGCAATTCAGTAATGTGGCAGGATACAAAGTCAATGTACAGAAATCAGTGGCTTTCTTATACACTAACAATGAAAATACAGAAAGGGAAATTAGAGAATTGATTCCATTTACTATAGCACCAAGAACCATAAGATAGCTGGGAATAAACCTAACCAAAGAGGTCAAGGATCTGTACTCGAGGAACTACAGAACATTCATGAAAGAAATTGAAGAAGACAGAAAAAGATGGAAGACCATTCCATGCTCTTGGATCAGAAGAATAAACATTGTTAAAATGTCTATACTGCCTAGAGCAATCTATACTTTTAATGCCATTCCGATCAAAATTCCACCGGTATTTTTCAAAGAGCTGGAGCAAATAATCCTAAAATTTGTATGGAATCAGAAGAGACCCCGAATCACTAAGGAAATGTTGAAAAACAAAAATAAAACTGACGGTATCACATTACCTGATTTCAAGCTTTACTACAAAGCTGTGATCACCAAGACAGCATGGTACTGGCATCAAAACAGACACACAGACCAGTGGAACAGAGTAGAGAGACCAGATATGGACCCTCAACTCTATGGTCAAATAATCTTTTACAAAGCAGGAAAAAATATACAGTGAAAAAAAGACAGCCTCTTCAATAAATGGTGCTGGGAAAATTGGACAGCTATATGTAGAAGAATGAAACTCGACCATTCTCTTACACTGTACACAAAGATAAACTCGAAATAAAAGACCAGATAAAAGACCTCAACGTGAAACAGGAATCCATCAGAATCTTAGAGGAGAACATAGGAAGTAACCTCTTCGATATCAGCCACAGCAACTTCTTTCAAGATATGTCTCCAAAGGCAAAGGAAACAAAAGCAAAAATGAACTTTTGGAACTTCATCAAGATCAAAAGCTTCCGCACAGCAAAGGAAATAGTCAACAAAACAAAGAGGCAACCCACGGAATGGGAGAAGATATTTGCAAATGACAGTACAGACAAAAGGTTGATATCCAGGATCTATAAAGAACTTCTCAAACTCAACACATGAAAAACAGATAATCATATCAAAAAATGGGCAGAAGACATGAACAGACAATTCTCCAATGAAGACATACAAATGGCTATCAGACACATGAAAGAATGTGCATCATCACTAGTCATCAGGGAGATACAAATTAAAACCACACTGAGATACCACCTCACACCAGTTAGAATGGCCAAAATTAGCAAGACAGGAAACAACGTGTGTTGGAGAGGATGTGGAGAAAGGGGAACCCTCTTACATTGTTGGTGGGAATACAAGTTGGTGCAGCCACTTTGGAGAACAGTGTGGAGATTCCTTAAGAAACTAAAAATAGAGCTTCCCTATGACCCTGCAATTGCACTACTGGGTATTTACCCCAACGATACAGATGTGGTGAAAAGAAGGGCCATCTGTACCCCAATGTTTATAGCAGCAATGGCCACGATCGCCAAACTGTGGAAAGAACCAAGATGCCCTTCAACAGACAAATGGATAAGGAAGATGTGGTCCATATACACTATGGAGTATTATGCCTCCATCAGAAAGGATGAATACGCAACTTTTGTAGCAACATTGGACAGGACTGGAAGAGATTATGCTGAGTGAAATAAGTCAAGCAGAGAGAGTCAATTATCATATGGTTTCACTTATTTGCGGAGCATAACAAATAACACGGAGGACATTGGGAGATGGAGAAGAGAAGGAAGTTGAGGGAAATTGGAGGGGGAGATGAACCATGAGAGACTGTGGACTCTGAAAAGCAACCTAAGGGTTTTGAAGGGGCAGGAGATGGGAGGTTGGGGGAGCCAGGTGGTGGGTATTATGGAGGGCATGCATTGCATGGAGCACTGGGTGTGGTGCAAAAACAATCAATTCTGTTATGCTGAAAATAAATAAATAAATAAACAAACAAACAGGGAGAGGGGACAATGGAAGTTAGGAAGAAAGAACAGGAGGGAAGATCAGAGTTTGGGAAAAGGATAAAGTGCAGTACAAATGTTATTCCCTAAACTAAATCCGAATGTTACTTGTAGCCTAATGTTATATTCCTAAGAGACAGTTTAAAATGATAACAATGAAAATGGGGTGCCTGGGTGGCTTAGTTGATTAAGCCACGGACTTCCGCTCAGGTCATGATCCCAGAGTCTGGGGATCGAGTCCTGCATCAGGCTCCCAGCTCCGTGGGGAGTCTGCTTCTCCCTTTGACCTTCTCCCCTCTCATGCTCTCTCTCACTCTTTCTCTCTCTCTCAAATAAATAAATAAAATCTTTAAAAAATTATAACAATGAAAATAACAGCTAATAATTATTGCCGAATAACTACTGTGTATCATGTACTATTAATTTTTAATAGTTAATTCTTAGAACAGTTGTATGAAAGAGTACTATTATTATTTTCAATTTACAGATGAGACACTGAAGTTTGGTTAAGTGTGGTTAAGTAGCTTGCCCAAAGTGACACAGTAAGTAGTGGAAATAGATGAAAGACTCATCTAGACAATCCAACTCAGAGCAAATACCATACTATTCCATGTGCACTTTTATTTTAATTTTTAGTCCAAAAAGTACTAGAAAAAAGTGCAGTGAAGATAAATTACTGAAGGCAGATTGTGTTACAGCAAAGTAAAAGGAGGCCTATGAATTTCTCCTCCTAGAAAGCATGTCTTACAAAAGGAAAAGGAAAAAGTACAGTATAAGGACAATGGATAAAAGATACTGCAATATGCTACCAGGCTTCTTTCATATCAATTCTATAAATAAATTATTTTTGCAAATAATTTTATTTAATTTTAAATAACAGGTGTTATTTAAAGACATGGCCAGCTAAAATGACAAATGGCATATAACTTCAATTTTTCTCAGGCATGCAAGTTTTAGCTGAATAAACATAAAAGAAATAAATCTGCATGGTGCAAATGTGGGGGGGAAAATATCCAAGACCTATGTCAGCAATAATAAAAGGCATCTACTGTTCTAAAACAGTCAGCTCATTGTAAATGGATACCCAGACAGAGAGAGAAATGCATGTTGGGAAAGCCAAGAACCTCATCGAGTTAGTTCTAAACTGTCAACATTGAAGTAAGAGCAAACTCCCTGGAAAAACAGTTCATAAAAAGACTGCAAGATAAACTGAATAGAGAAACCCTAATAAAGACAAACTGTTTGCTTTTGTACTTCTGTCTATGATTAGCAGTAATTCCAGATCTTGGCCTGATTTTCAAATATTAATTATCCTCTGAAAATCTAGGAAGCAAT
Source organism: Mellivora capensis (assembly GCA_004024625.1). Lineage (NCBI taxonomy): Eukaryota > Metazoa > Chordata > Mammalia > Carnivora > Mustelidae > Mellivora > Mellivora capensis. The sequence continues at coordinate 66,007 of PISX010010074.1, read as the reverse complement.
ATTTATGTTGTGATTTGAGAAACCATATCTGCACAGCAAACTGTCAGCACCAACCTCATAAGTAAAAGTTGACACAGAGATACTTTGGGAAAAATTAGGGGTCACTCCAAAATTAATACATCGTTTCCTAAGCAATCTTGGTTTAAGACATGCAGCAAGGAACACTGGGTGCGGTGCATAAATAATGAATTTTGGAACACTGAAAAGAAATAAAATAAAATGGAAAAAACAAAAACAAAAGAAAGCTATTAAACCTCTTTAACAAAAAAACAAAAAAAAAGACATGCAGGAAACCAAAGAATTAGGGATTACAGGAATCTTGCAGATCATCTAATCTAGACATGAAATAATAGTGACCCATGGGCCAGATCTGGTCCAGAGACAGATTTGTTTGGCTTGCATTTTTTTTTAATTAGTTGCTAACATTTAAAAATTGGAAAACTCTGAAAGTTGGAAAAATCTGGATTTCTCTTGAAAATGTGAAAGATTAGATAGCACTGTGCCCTTACTCCTGAATGGAAACAATGGGCTGGATTGAGAAGGAGTGATCCCTGTCAAATCGGGAAACTTTCTAGATTGATCCAGTCCCTCCCAGGCCTCATAGGTACCCTGTTAGGACTGGCTCTAGTACCCAAGACTTGTGGAGTCGGAGCTAAAGGCGTTAACACCAGTTTCATTTGCTCTTTATGGTCTAACAAAGACCTATAAACACCCAGAGAACTCAACCTGTTGTGCCCTTAACTCTTACTACTCCTTATCTTACACTGCAGTTATTTCTATATGTTCAATTGGTCCTTAATGCATGTATTCACTTAGTAGTTATTGAACATTGCCTACAAACCAGATCCTGCTGATACAGCAATGAACACAATTCTGCACTCCGGTGGAGAAGACAGATAAGTCTTAGCTCTTCCACTAACCAGCAAGGCTTTAAAAGACAGGATCCAATCAGGTTTACTTTTGAGATAATGTTCAGCGTGGCAGTATAAATATTTAAGTGTCAATAAAATACAGAATAAATAAAGGAATTTTTTTTTTCATTCATTTTCCACAACAAACTAAGAAAGAAGCCTGGTGGGTATTATTACCTTTAGCTAACCAGTTAATTATAACATGAGATTAAGTGTCTTGGTCATAGTTCACAAGTGTCAGAAAGAGATACTTTTCCATCTATCCCTTATTAAACATCTTTCTGTAAAGAGGTTTTTACCAGCAAGTCACAACTAAGCATAGCAGTACTCTGGTAAGCACAGTACTTCGTTAGTATATTTCACTTCTACTCTATCTCATGGATTCTAATTCTTGATCAATTTCTGATTAGCTATGTGTTTTGGATAAATCGCTTAATAGTTCTCAATTTCTTCATTTCTTAAATACTAGGTTGGACAAGATGAAGTTCAGTGCTCTTCATTTGGATAAAATTCTATAATATTTAGGATATAAAGAAATAACTTTCTCTGTGTATTAAAGTAATGCTACAGATTTATTCATTTCTTGTTGGATTTATGCTCTTAATAATAATCTTTCTAGAGTTTATTGTGTGCTAGCAGCTTATATAAACTATATCTAATGTGGCTTCATAATCAGACCGTGATAAATTTAGACAAGACTCTCAAAGCTGATGCATTTTTAATGGAATAATGATGGTTCCAAGGTGTCAATCCCTGCTTCATAGGATCATCACTGGAATAAAAATATCAGTATCTCATTCTATTGTTTTAACTATCTTGATTACACTTGGACTTACAATGAAAATGAAAAACCTTAAATTACTAAGTTCTTTTTTAATTAGCTTAGTGTACATTAAAGATCATTTCTTTTCATTTTGGAGGTCTTCAGTGGATATCTCTGAAATGTTGCTGGTTTATTACAATGATATCTTTATTAAATTGCTCTAGCAGTACATGAAACCAGAGTCCTACTTTACTTTAAAGCTATTTAATATTAATATTTTATATGAAAATCAAGAGTTATATAGGCTCTAGAAGTCTTAGAATAGTATGTTTTATTATGCCCAGTGAAATGTTGATGGGTAGGAAACTAGCTGAAGGTTTTTCAGGATAGCATTTTAGGAGGCTTTTAACTTCCAGGCAATATCTTGGAATAAATCCCACAGGTACATATTCCACTCTTATGTCTCATATTCAGTTTTCCTCTTGGTACTTCATGGGAAGGGACTATGTAATCCTTAGAACAAAGGAGTAGATGAAATACGATTGTTCTCCAGATGAAAGTCAAGTAATAGATGTCTAGATAGGTACGTGGGCAGTTTCTATGAAAGATATAGCTCATGCTCTCCAAATTAAATATCTTTAAATTAGGCCCTCATTTTTAATGCTCCTAATTTGTTCACAGAACTTCTAAACAAAACTGTATTAAATTTTTTTTTCGGCACCATTTTTTTATCCATCACCAATCTTTTTAGTTGTGCTCATATTCCAGCATCTTAATTTGATATCCCTAGTAAATACCTAGTTCCTTTGCCATGTGTGACATTATTCTATGATCCTTGTTCAAAATTAAATCTACTTCTGTGAAATTCTGCATTTTAAAACTGGACCCAAGGAATTTCACTCAAAAGAAATCTGTCCTTCATTCATGAACTGTTCCAGTCCCACCGCCGCTGCCCTACTTACAATTAGGTAACAACCATACTAGATTAACTGTGCTGGCAGTGTTATAACTCACCTTTATTCTTCAGCTCACACTGAACCAGAAACAAAGACTCAAATAATTAGCTGGCAGAAGTTGGAGACAGAAAAATTTGCTGATTTTGCTCTTCTGTAAAAACCCACAACACTGGGCTAGAAAGGGGGAGGAGGGATTATAAATATAACTTTGACTGTAGGAGTGGAGAAACTGTAGTATTTGAAGTGGGAGGGAAGAAAAAGAACCCCACCTGGAGAACAAGTGTATTGGGAACTGAGGGAGTGATGATCTCCAGGATCCACCTTATTGATCATTGACTATACAAAGTCTCCAACTTCCCAAGATCCATATCTGTTATCCCTAGAGGGTGGGGAATTGGTGGGGAAATGGATTCATGACCCAAGATGGGAGAGGACAGAACCCAATAGACATGGCTCCTGTGAACTAGAGTGGTGCTAAGCATAGCAACATCATTTCATATGCTGTTTCCTTAAATGGCCTTCCCCTTTCCCACCTTTGAGCTTTTGCTCCTGTTTCATACACTTGTATCTTCCCTCCAAAGGCTAGGGTGACCACACATCCATTTCCCAGGACACTCCCAATTTTTTCCTGTTGGATCAATGTAATTATTAACAGGCTCCCCTTTCACTCTGCTCTCTTTCCTGTTGTCCAAGGATGAACAATAAACTATCACCTCAACAGTCCATTTTCATTTTTCAAACTGTCTGCATTATTCGATGTAAAGTTTAATTACTACCTCTTACAACGAGTCTTCCCTAATTTCATAAATTACTATTTCTCTCTTTTCTATGACTTCATTGCTGCTTGAAGGGATATGATAATATTCTGCCTTTATAAAATAGTAATTTGTGAGTATATACTTTCTCTTTCTAGGCTTGTAGGGGCAGGACCACATTCTTCTTTGTAATGTCATCCAAGGTGATTTGTATGTAGGTAGTTAATATGTATTTTTCAAGTTGGTTTAATATCATATGTACTTTGAAATATCATAATTTCTGAATATGAAAATTCAGGAACACATTTTCTGTAAAATTAATACTAGAATTAAATTACATGTGCAAAATACTTAGCATATTGTCGCACATGTAGTAGGTTTCATACCTGACAACCATTTTATGGCTATAATGTTATATACCATATAATTAATATAAAAACATATAAACCATATAAAATATATAATATAACAATTTCCATATCATAATATATAATCTTATATCATTGATAAATGTTATTATAGTTATTATAAATTATAATAAATGATTTTTATTTAGTATTTATTTATTATTATTTATTTATTATTACATACTTATGAGTTGGTTTTTCCTCTGCATTGCCACTGTCCTTTGTCCATTCATATATTACATTTTTCCTATATTATTCAGAAATACATCACAGCTCAAATACAAGATACACAGGACAAAGGTAATGTTTTATAACAATTATAGCATAATGCCTGCTTTACACTATAGTTGAAAAATATAAAACATAAGGAACTAGGTTATTGTTATGTATGCAAAATTGAATTTACTTTTGCAAATCATTAAGGGATTTGTATCCAGGATATGTAAAGAGCTCTCATAATTCAAACATAAAAAGACAAGTAATGTAACTTAAAAATGAGTAAAAGGTAACGTCCACAATAGCCAAAATATGGAAAGAGCCCAGATGTCCACCCTCAGATTAATGGAGAAAGAAGATGTGGTGTACTATATACAGTGAAATACTATTCAGTCATCAAAAAGAATGAAATCTTGCCATTTACAGTGATGTGGCTGGAACTAGTGGGTATTATGCTAAGAGAAATAAGTCAGAGAAAGACAAATATCATATGGTTTCACTTGTATGTGTAATTTAAGAAACAAAACAGATGCACACAGGGGAAGGGAAAGAAAAATAAAGATGAAATCAGAGAGGGAGACAAAGCATAAGAGACTCTTAAGTATAGGAAGCAAACTGAGGGTTGCTGGAGGGGAGATGGGTGGGGGGATGGGGTAGCTGGGTGATGGGCATTAAGGAGGGCATATGATGTAATGAGCACTGGCTGTTATATGCAACTGATGAGTCACTAAACTCTATCTCTGAAACTAATAATACAATATATAGATTAATTTTAAATTTTAAAAAATGGGCAAAAGGATTAAATATACATTTCTCCAAAAAAGGTATATGAATGGTCAGTAATCAGTGAAAAGATGTTCAACATCATTAGTAATTAGGGAAACAAAAATCAAAACCACAGTAATATATCAGTTCACATCCACTAGGATGGCTAAAATAAAAGACAAGACAATAACAAATGTTGATGAAGGTAGAGAGAAACTGAAATTTGCAAATGTTCCTGGTGGGATGTAAAGTGGTGGAGCTCCTTTGGAAACAATTTGGCTGTTCCTTAAACAAACATAGAGTTAACACATAATTTAGAGTTCTACTACTAGGTATATTCCTAAGAGAGAAGAAAAACTGTATCTCCACAAAGACTTCTATACAAATATTCATGAAGGCAGTATTCACAATAGCCAGAAAGTGGAAACAACTCCAAATATCCACCAACTGGTAAAAAGAGGATCAAAATGTGAGATAGATAGATAGATAGATAGATATCTACCCATATAATGCACTATGTAATCCCATTATATAATATCCATATAATGGAATATTATTAGTAGTAGAAAGGAAGTTAGTGCTGATACATACTACAACAAGAATGAACTTCAAAGACACTATCGTTTGTCAAAAAAACAGGCACAAAAAAATCCCAGTATTATATTATTCCATATTTATGAAACGTTCAGGAAAGGCAAACATATAATGACAGAAAGTAGACTAGTGATTGATTAGAGTTTGGTTAGGAGTGGGGAGTGACTGTAAATGGACATAAGGTGATAGAAATATTCTAAAACTAGATTGTGGTGATGATTGTATAACTTCAAATATACTAAAATTCATTGAGTTATATATTTAAAATGGGTGAATTTAATGGTATGTAAATTATACTTCAGTAAAGCTGTTTAACAGAAATTGAATTGAGAACTTACTGAATTACAAAATAGCAAGGCAGAAAACCTAGATGTATCTCAGACTTGCCAACCACCCTCTGCCTCAGTTTCCCAGTCCAAGAGTGTTCTGCTTCCTTTAATTAGGAAGAAATGCTAGAGAGGTATGGCAGATATAATATAACTTTGATGATTAAAAAAAGAAAGGGGAAATGTGGTGTGAACTGGAGAGAAATAAGGAGCCCTGGCTTCCATTACTGTCTTTGCCAGTTGATAACAGGCTATATAAGTAAAGACAAATCACCCCCTCACAGGTGTTCATTGCTCTCATTTTTAAAATGAAAGCTTAGCACACCTGGTTTGCTATGTTTGCCCATCCAAATGCTGCACAAGGGGCTGACGCAGGTAGCCACAGCTGATAGGAAGAAGGGTAGACAAACAACTGAGTCTGAGCCAGTAAGACTCTCCATGAGATTTTGGCTTTGGGACTCTAAGCCAGTAACTACGTGAAATTAGGAAAAGTCATGTCTACTCCTGCCCTTAGTCCAGGGTTTTGGACCCTTGATAATCTGAGGAATGTCAGAGGAAAATAATCCATAGCAAAGAGCAATAAAATGAAACCAATCCAAAGCAGAGACAAACAATTTTGAGAGATGATGGCAAAGGCAGACCTAGTTTCTGCCAGATTTCTGTTTCTTATGAAGTCAGGCAATGCTCTGTGTCCTTTTCTTGGATTCCATGAAACCTGTTCAAATCCTTGTATAATATCCAATTTTCTTGCTCTAACGTGAGTGGACTCTATTCCTTGCAATCAAAAGAATTCTACCTAGAGAAGCAGTCATTGCACTGATGTCTACGGTATTTCCCAGCTCTTACACTTTCTTTAGACTTGATGCTACCATCCAGCTTGCCTTTGGCACCCAAGCCCAGAAATGAGAGAATGACTTCCTCACAGATGAGTTGTTAATTTCTCCCATTAAAAGCCACTTTTCCTCAATGAAATCACCTTTGAATTCACCAAACCAAAATATGCAAGGCTAAAACTTACATTAGTATGTGTCAAGATTAAAGTACTTCACAGATGAGTTAATTTAAAAAACATTACATTCTTAAAATTTTTGGTTAATTGAAGCACTGAAATAGCAGTGTTTCTAACTTTCAAGTCATGAAAACAATATTATTCATTACCATGAACAAAAACGAATCCCTAAATGAGAGAAATTCTGGAGAGAATTTCTTCTACTATGCCAAATAAATATTTAGGAAAAATTATTGGGTGAGCCTAATATAATTGTGAGGCCATCCCATCTCATTTCAATCCCCATATTTTAGTGTAAGTAAAAATTAAGGCACCCAAGGTAAAGTGTGAGATTCTGTGGTCTACAACTGTTAGCAAAAACATCCTCAGCAATTCTTTAAAAGCCACTCCTTCCATCTCAGCCACTTCTGTTCTCTTGCTCTTTGTAGTTTCTAATCTTTAAAATTGCATAATAGCTCCCAAGAGGGGAGGTCAAACTTTAATGATTAAAATCCAACTCTACCATTCTGCTTCAATCCTACTTCATAAAAAAGGATTTCTTCAATGGCAGGCAAATGCAAATCACCACATTATCCCATTTTACTAGGCCTCAATGATTTTATGTGACTTCCAAAGAAGGAGCTAATGTATCCCATAAATAAAACAATCAAAGTTTAAAGCCTCCAGTCTGTTTTCTCACCAGACCACCTACTCTGACTTTAGAGCCAGACTGGAAATTGGAAATCAGACATTTTAACTAATCATACAGAACCCATGAAATTATCTTTACCACCCTGTTGAGTCATGAGAATTTAGAACCACCCCAGGTCTTTGTTGGGTATCGCAGAAAAATATTTAGAACACAGTGCACTGGACTAAATTTTGATATCAGTTATCCATCTAGCAGAAGTTCATTTATGTTCTGAAGCAGTGTTTCTCAACCAGTGGTGATATGCTCCCTCAGAGGCATCTGACAATGCCTGGGGCAACTTGAAGGGGGAAGGCTGTAATTGTTATCTGCTGGATAGAGAAGGGGGATGCTGTTGAATATCTTATGCTCGAAATTTGGTTCCCATGTCAAGACTGATGATGCCACATACATGTGTATGCATGGGCACAAACGTGTATACACACACACAAACATACACACATCAAGAGAGTATGAAAGGTTTATTGCTCACATGATGAAATTTCTTGGAGAATGCAGGGCAGGTGCCCAAGCCATTCTGAAAATGGTTTGGGTTTTTATTATAGTTAGGAGGTTAAGTTAGAGTGAGGATTCTCATCCTTAGGTTTGCCTTGTTTGAACTTCCCTGCTGGGAGCAAGGGAAGGAATATCCTAGTTCTGTTAGGGCTTGTTCAGAGGTGGGAGGAAAGAACAACGAGGAATGGTGGGGCTTGAAAGTTGTCAGGGGTCAACTATCAAAAATGGAGTCAGACTCTTTATTACACCCTGCAATACAGGATAGCCCCCACAACAAAGTTTTCCAGGTTTAAATTTCAATAATGCTGGGGTTGAGAGTCCCTGTGCTGTGGGGTAGTCTAATCCAGGTGGTATGTAAGTAGTGGCCTTGTAGATGCTGTGGGCCCATCAGATGGCCCCGCTCAGAAGCCAGGCATTCATTCCCCTACCTGTGCAGTCTGCTGATTGCCCAGAGCAGAATCTCTCCGGGGAACTGCCCTCACCCAGTGAAGAGCAGCACGTCATTCAAAGTAATGCCTGCCCCTTTCCTGGGAGGAGCCCACAACCAATATCTGGCTGGGTGGCGGGAGAGGGTACAAAGGCTCCCCCTCCTTCCTCAATTTAAGCCAACTCTGTGGGCCCAGCTAAACTCCAGAGCTCCCCATAGGAATCAACTGAGATCTCTGTGGTAATTGCATCTCTGTTCAGCTTCTTCTGCCCAATTCCGCCTCCCTCTCATTGTCACATATGTTGTCCCTATTCTGCAATTCCCAATAAACCCACTGCACACCAATCTCCATCTTAAAACATGTTTCCCCAGTAACCTGACCTTTTCTCAACTAGACCTAGAATGACAAATAAAATTCACATTGAGACCAGGACCATATATGCATATATATGTTCTCTATATATGAATAAAATTAATTTTTGCAAATTCATACTAACCATTATCATGATATACCCTGATGTTTCCTATTCTGCTCTATTTTATTGTTTCTTAATGCTGTGCATGACCCAATACGTGGATCTCACAACCTGTTAATCAGACTTGATTCACAAACTGAAAAGCATTTATTGAGATGTACAACCAGATTAACTCCTTTGGCAGACAGTACTTTTTAAGATGTAACCAATTGTTGTTGTTTTTCCCTGACTCAATTTGTTAAGTCAGTTTGGATCCAAAGACCTAATTAGTTCTATGTGTGTAGCCACAGAGTAAAAATCTCAACCATAGTCCTCTTAAAGAAATGGGCCTGATTACTTTCAATCATGTTTGATAAATCCAACTAAGGCTAACAGATTGTAAACCCTTGCCAAAACCTACTCAAACATTTAGTCTTGTCATTATCGCTTCCTAAGAACCAACTAACTGCAAAGCTGAGTTGATTTACTTCAGGAAGTCAAACATTACAAATCTGACTTACATAGTTTTCTTAAGTGATTGCCACTTTCTTTTCTGAAAGAGAGCGAAGAAAAACTTTGATGAGGTTCTAACAAAGTAAGTTTTACTAGATAGTTTCCAGCATATAAGAAGAGTGACTGAAAGGATGAGAAGTTCATGTGTGTGCCTCTTGGCTTACAACACCATTTGCAAGGGCAGACAGAAGCTGTACCTCATGAGGATATAGTGCTTCTGGGAGGCAGATTCATGAGAAGGGTGGAAAAAAGACATAGCCAAATCTCCAGAAAAGGACAGTGATGAAAGAAAACTCAGAAACGGTCTGGTGTCCTCCTTTCCCAGAGGGAGAAACTGAGGCTCAGGTCAGGTAAGTGATTTACTTAAGGACACATTATCTGATGAAGAAGAACCTAGAAATCCTCTCCTACCTTCTCCTGATACTCTTTCTGCTATATCATGGGACTTACAGCAATGAAATTTCCTTTTTACCAGAAAGAGCTTGCTCTTTACGATTTCCCATGAGATTCATTCAAAATAAGCTCAAAGGAGCAGGTGGGGTTGTTTTCCATTCAAAATATACCTACCACAGGGTTTGCTGCCAACATTAGTAAGACTTTGACACCTCTAGAATCACCTCTAATAGAGGCAGGAGTTTACTCTATATTGCTTTTCTTTTGATAAAACAGCAATTCCCAAATCTATTCTCTCTTTTGGAAATCCAGGGGAAAAAAACTGCTAAAACTTGCTGTGCTTCATTTTTTGAAACATTAACTGAGTCCTTGGCAGTGAAAAGAATTTAGCAAGATTTTGGCATAATGTCTTGAGGAAATTATGCCTTATTTGCTCATTTTGCAGGTGTCTAAGCTAGACTTCAAGTCAAGATCTTAAGGAAGTTCTTATTCTCAATGAGCCTTATTTTAGAATTGCCCTTTCCAAATTCCTATTTGATGCTTTAACAGGCTTTGTAAGGAAATCCCTTTATCTCTTTTGGATTTCTGGAAATCCTGCTGGTTGGACTCAGAAAAGCAAATAATTTTGACTAAGTAAATTTCAGATCTTTAGCACATACTAATGTGAATGTTTGTATTAGAGCACGTGTAAATATTTTATGAAAAGAATGCTTGCCTAAAATAAACATTTCAAAATGATCAAACAAAACTTTTATTTAGAAAGTACCTTTCTCCAAGGAGTTCAGAAATGCTTTATAAACACTTGCTTGATCTTAAATCAAGATTTTCTTTTTTTTTTTTTTTTGGCTTGAAACTATCAAAATATATCCCTTCTGTTGTGTCTTGTGTTTGAGTAGTTTTTATTTAGGAGAAAATGTGCACAATTTCACTCAAAGATCCCCAGAAACAGTCTGATAGTCTGGAAATCTAGAAGCCTGGCCTTTAGTCCTCTTTGTGCTGTTAAGCAGCTAGGTGGTCTTGAGCAAGTCCCTGTGCCACTCCTTGTCCCAAGAGGTTGGCCTGAAACCTCTGGAAGAAACTTTCTATTCTTACTGGTAGAGAGTCACCTAACTTTGAAGGCCTGAGGGCATTTCGAGAGGTATCAGCCTTTTGAATATCTTTGTTTATAGTTAATTATACAAAGGAGCTATGCAATTTATTTGATAAAGATAAACCCCATTCAAAACAAAGTCCAGTTTCCCTTTCTCTTTTTTTTTTTAAGATTTATTTATTTATTTATTTGACACACAGAGAGAGATCACAAGTAGGCAGAGAGGCAGGCAGAGAGAGAGGGAGAAACAGGCTCCCCGCCCAGGAGAGAGCCTGACGGGGGACTCGATCCCAGGACCCCGGGATCATGACCTGAGCCGAAGGCAGAGGCTTTAACCCACTGAGCCACCCAGGCATCCCCCTTTCTCTTTTTTAACATGTTTAAGTTTCAATCCAAAATTCTAGTTGACCTGAGGAGTCCGAAGACTGCAGGATTAAGAGAAAAAAGTGGGTTCAAACCCTACCTCCTCCACTACTATGTTGTGGAGCATTGGTGAAATTATCCCTTTTCTCTGACCCTGCTTGTCTTCATCTGTAAAATGGGAATAAAAACACCCACACAAGAAAGCTATCAGGAGCATTAAAGGAGATAAAGTATGTAAGACTTCTGGCACATAGTCAGCCCTCAATAGATAGTAAAGGAATCTTAGGATATTTAACATTGACACATTTATCCAGCTTCTAAGAGAACTGGAAATAATCAATTATATCCAGACTGAGTTTAGGGGGGAAAGGAGAGTGGTTAGAAAAGATGTTGAAAATAATAATGTTGATTTTGAGAAGGAAAGGGATAAACTGAGAGAAACTTCTAGAAATAAGATGGCTTCATAAATAAGAAAGATGTATTGTGTGGATCAGAATAATGCAAGTTATAATAGAATGATCTGAGCTTTGAAAGGATCCTACATGATTAGAGAATGAAGTTATGGATCTTCCATAAATTCTAAGTAAATCTGCAAGGCAATGAATGTTGACATTCTATGAAATGACAGAAAGATCCATGTGCTCCAGAGAATGACTGAGATTTTAAGTAACAGTTAAAAAAAAATGGTGGAAAAATGTAATGTCAAATCTCATTGTCACTAAAAATGGAACTGGAACTATAAATGGTCTTTTTTAACATCATCATTATTAATGCACAGTCTTGGAGATGATACAAATCTCTCATTCATGTATTTGATATTCAAAGGCCACCAACCATATGCCAAACTCTGTGCTGGACACAGAGGAAAAAAATTATAAGTAAGAGTTCCTGTTCTCTATAATTCTAGAATCATCTATTACATACTCCCAGAAGAGATAAGAAAAGCCCTGTACAACTATTTTGTTCCACTGACTGAGCACCTGTGAAGTGCTGGGATACTGTGCTAAGTGTTTTCTGCATTACATCATTCAACCCTGACAGATGCTCTTCTGCCTGTGCTGGAAAATGACAAGGTACTCTCCAACCCAAGGCCACACTCTCCACTTGTGAACAGATGCTATAACTGAAATCTGCATCCTTATAACTTCTGCCTAATCCCCCTGGAGCCACATAGGATCAGGCTAATTCTTTTTCACATGTCAGCTGTTCAACAGATGTCTGCTAGCAAGGAGCCCCGCATAATCTCCAGATTAATTATCCCCTTTCCAGAAACTCTACCATGTTTAACTCCTGTTTGTGACTGTATTCCTCGTACCTAGAACAGTGTCTGGCACATAAGAGGAAATCGGAAACATTTTTGCTGAACATAAAATCTAGCCACATACGCTACATGTCCTATAGTTTTGTTGATATCTAATGCAGAAGATAAAAATCAGAATTGAATGCACTCTTTCAGGTACAGTTTGACTAGAGCAAAGTACATTGAGTTCATTCCCAAACCCTTGAATACAAGCCAATGAAACATTCTCTTTTCTGGCAAAGATGTCACCCATTCATTTTGAGCATGAAATTAACTCAGAGCCCCTCTTCTTGCTCATAGAACCATTTTTTCAGGAAGGTCTTGCCAGCCCCTCAGATGTGCAGATTTTTTAAAATTCTAAACACAGGTCTTTATATTTATCCTTGCATATTTATACCTTATTTAATCAGGCCCAATTTGTCTACCTGACTGGTTTTCTTTAAATCTTCCATATGATTTTTAATAAGATTTCTACCCTCTCCTAATTTCAGGCATCCCACAAACCTCATCAGCAAACTTTCTATATGTTATATAAATTATTAAAATTTTGAACAAAGCAAAGCCTCATAGAATGCCAGTAGCAACCTGGCTCAAAGTCGATCTGATAACACCATTCAACTCTTGAATCCCTATAAATCACTACAATATGGCAGACATTTTCCTTAAGGATATTTTGTAAAATCAATTGCTTTACTCAAATTTAGTTAATCCCAGAGAGCCCAACTCACACTATCGTAATCTTGCCTTAAAGCTAAGTATCCTGGGGAGCATAATGTATTTCAGTTCATTTAATCTATTGTTTATTGCATAAATTTTATACCCTGAATCCTTCAGAACTTCAAATTTTGAAACTCATTTCAGGTTCTTGCAGCTCAAAAGCTTTAGTTTTTGGTACTCAAGAGTAATTTCTGTTTTTCTGCTGTATTTCTCCCTTATCTGGGGCAATGAATACTTAAAATTCAATGAGACAAGAACAATTTGTTTGAGAATATGGACAATGAAAGGGTGCATGTAAATGGAACTCCAGTTAAAAACCTCAAAATACTTGCAAAGATTTATCTTGCTCTACAAGTTTAGAAACCAGTCTCCCTCACAGCTGGTCAACTTTTCTTCCTGATGCAAGAATCTCAATCCACAGGCTAAATGTACACTAAGACTTTCTATCTAGCTACATAATAGAGTAATTGAGTTATGATGGGAGGGGCATTTCTTGGTATCACACCCTGGTTGAAGATTAAGATGAAGATCAAAGCCTTATATGACTTAAACTTTTCAGGAACTTACTTTGCAAGAATGAAGATTATAGCTCTTTACAATAAGATTAATACCTATTTTTTTGAAAATAATAATTATTTTTATTATTTTGCCTTTAGATCTATTGAGAAATCTAGATTTTTTAAATACGGTCTCTTTCATTGTTTAGGCTTTACCATCTGTTAGTATAGAACAAGCTATTTTTCTTGGGGAAAAACCAAACTTCTATGACATATGTTTGCTTTAGAAGACAGTTTGTTTGAGTTGTTGAAATAAATCATGACGTCCTATTTTCTATTTTTTGTCCTTTCACAACGATTCCCACAGTTCCTTCTAAGATTTTTTTTTTAATATTTAAAGGGAAAATATCTGTTTAACAGACAATTGAAATTCTACTATGCACATTCACCAAGGGAAATGTAAAGGTCCTACTCTTGAGTAGCTTACAATATAATAAGGAGCAATGTTAAGGTTAATCAATATTGATACAATAAATATCTACCATAACATTCTTTAATAGCTAATTTAAAAAAATTGGATTATATAATTGTAATGCTAGCCTTTTCTTTTTGGATCTTATATAAAAATAATGAATTTCTTGCTATTTTTAAGTGTTGATTGAAAAGTCCCATGTCAACACTCATGTTCTTCCTAAAAGGTCTTTTATGACTAGATCCTTAGCTGTAGTAAGACCATCAAGTTTTTCCATATTTGACTCATCATATAATTTAATGAAAAATGGAGTACCCCAAAACTCAATAATATGTGATTATTAGACTGATTTGTTAAAAATAATATCTCATGACAGCAATGTTCCTCATATAAATTATTTGAAAATCCTCTTGTTAGCTCAGTCTTTTCATTGTTCTTATGAATATAATAATATCACTTACTTTGGTGTAAAGCAACATTGATAAATAGGAAATTATTACATTGTTAACCATAAATATTCATTAAAACATATTTCTGGTCAGTCAATCTTTATTATAGTTCATATTGTTTCCTTTCAGTCCTTTCTAGTACTTTTGCTGGAAGCAAAGTGACCTAGTTATAATTCTGCAGGCTTCTTGTTTTTTCACTGTGAAGCAACTAAATGTGCATGCTTTGAAGGAAAAAAAAATTAAATGATGGAGGAAGAACTCACTGATGATAAATGTCTTACCAATTCCAGATGAAAATTGGAATAAATTATTGTTTTTAATAATATTACTCAAGAACTGCTAGGTTTCTGAGAATATTAACAAAATGACATACAATCACCAGAGTGAGTTCTTCCTCTACTTGAAAATATTTAAAGACTAGTCCCTTGGCGATAAACTAATTTGAATTTTTCTCAGAGTCCCATACATTTTTAAGAAATATGTTTAAGTAAGACATTAAAAAGACAGCCTTCAATTTATTAGCATTTGTCCTATCACTCATCCTTACTATCATCATTTATAGATAAAAGACTCACTTTCAATATAGGCTTAATATTTATTAAATGCCATGGAGACCCAGATTTTTATCCTAGTTTAGGCAAAAGGAAATAAAACAATTAGAAATGTATAATATATTCTCTCTTATCTGCTTCAGTAAAAGGGATGGGGTATTCTGGTTAATCCACTAAGAGAGGTAATATTAAGATAACTGCAGAATCGTAGTTGATTATTCCCAAAGGACTACAATGGCTGGTTTTGGACATACTTTAAGATATTATAGTGCCTTAGAAATATTATTATGTCACTGGAATGTAGATGAACTCATTCATTCACACACAAATATTGACTGAGTGCTTACAGAGTATCAGGCTCTATCTTAGGATACAAAGACAGGTAAGACATAATGCCATCTATAAAGAAACTTAGTTGGGGAGGAGGAGACAGACATATAAATATTTACATCTAGCAATATGTAAAATATGGTGGCTTAATTTAGATTTCCCCAGAAGCAGACTCCATTACAAAGACATGGGTACATGCAATTTATTTGGAAGGTGATCCTAGAATCATAAATGAGCAGGTTATTATGTGAGCAACTGGAGCTCAACTCCACAAGACCTTGTCTGGAACCATGTACACCATATCTCAGAACTGATCTGCTAAGGGATGGGTGAGCTGCATCTTCCTTCCTGTTCTTCCTCACTGGTCTGGGATCCTATGGGCTATCAGCTAGGAAACACCCTTAGGAAGAAAAGCAGAGTGGAGTGCCTGGGTGGCTCAGTCTTTAAGGGTCTGCCTTCGGCTCAGGTCATGATCCCAGGGTCCTGGGATCAAGCCCTGTATGGGGCTCCCTGTTCTTCGGGAAGCCTGCTTCTCCCTCTCCCACTCCCCCTGCCTGTGTTCCCTCTCTCGCTGTGTCTCTTTCTGTCAAATAAGTAAATAATTCTTTTTAAAAAATGAGAGTGAGAGAGAGAGAAGCAGAGAAATGCAGGCTCTTGAGGTAGGAAGCCTTTGGCATGCAGCGGTAACTGCCCACCACAGCTGCAGGTAGCCGTTGAAGTAGCCAAGAAGACATGAGGTACATTATCAACAGCCCCTACTACAGATGATGTTGTAGAAGTCTGTCATTGCAGAAGGGAACCCAGAAGAGGAAAATAATCAGTTCTGCCTAGTAAGTCAGGGAAGACTTCAGAGGACAGCAGATGCTTGACTAAGTGTTCTCTGGGCAAATGTAAGGAAATGATGTAGAGGGCTGCTGCGTAATTGCAAATAGTGGGATACCAGATTACAGGGACATCAGTGAGCAGGCAGACCTACTTATGAATTAACTGTGATCAAATTCACTGCATATATATATATATATATATATATATATATATATATGCTTTTGCTTAGGTAGATACAGGTTCCGATGGGACCAGTTGTCAAAGCCAATGTAAATGTTTCAAGCTATTAACCATACAATGGACACTTTCATTCAAGAACTAAGGAAACAACTGCTTTATTCTCAATCATGGCTTTGACAAAAGATGTGAACATGGCATTGGGAAGCTGGACACAGACAGACTGGAGGTTGACTGCTTGCAGTTCTTCAGGCAATGGGACTTCAGGAGAGAAACTAAGTTTCAGGACAATAGGAGGGCAGGGTGAGTCATTGGTCTTATAGAAAATGGGAGCTGAATCAGGTTTCAGGACAGCCCTTAGGATGTAGAGTAGGAAGAAGAGACCAGAAGTACAATTCTTGAAATTGTGGTCCAAATAGGGATAGAAAAACAGAGCAGGATCCCACGGACTAGAACTGAGGCTCCAATTCAAAATAAGAATAGTAGCAAGAGGAGGTGGGTGGAGGGATGGGTTAAATATGCAATGGGGTACACTTGTTATGATGAGCACCAGGTGATGTTTGTAAGTGATAAATCAATAAATTGTACACATGAAATTACTATTACACTGTATGTTAACTAACTGTAATTTAAATAAAAACAAGAAAGAAAGAACAAGATGGAAAGAGAGAAGGAAGGAAGGAAGGAAGGAAGGAAAGAAAGAAAGAAAGAAAGAAAGAAAGAAAGAAAGAAAGAAAGAAAGAAAGAAAGGGTAGCCCCAAGAATGACACATCCAGAGCCAGAATAAAATTACTATTTATTCATTTCCTCATAGACTGTGTCAATACCTTGGGAATATTTGTGACCATAAGAATCATTCGGCAGGGCGCCTGGGGGCTTAGTTGGTTAAGCAACTGCCTCCAGCTCAGGTCATGATCCTGGAGTCCAGGGATCTAGTCCAGCATTGGAGGGCTCCTGCTCAGCGGGGAGCCTACTTCTCCCTCTGACCCTCCCCCTTCTCATGCTCTCTCTCTCAAAGTAAAAAAAGAAAGTCATTTGGCAGACTTGTTTTAAGTGGGCAGATTCCCTGAGTTCTAACCTCACTCTGACCACATATCACACTCCCATAGATCTAGAGTGAAGTCTGGGAATCAGTATTTTTTACAAGGGTCCCATGTGACCAGGACACAGGTGGTCAGTGCATTATGTGATAAGAAACATGGAATTAGGTAAGGTTGCTTTCAGGGTCTGGGAAAGAAGTAATCTTCAACTGGCCCCAACAATGTGTAGGTAGGGTGATCAGTTCATCCTTATGTAGATCCTCCTCAACTCATGATGAGGTTATGTCCTGATAAACCCATCATAAGTTGAAAATATCATTAAGTTGAAAATGCATTTAATACACCTAAACTAAGCTTAGCCTAGGCTACCTTAAACATGGTTGGAACACTTCCATCAGCCTACGGTTGTGCACAATCACCTAACACAAACATATTTTGTAACCAAGTATTGAATATTTCATGTCAATTATTGACCACTGTACTGAAAATGCAAGCTAGACTGGTTATACAGGTACAGAGTGGGTATATGGGTATCAGTCGCTTACCTTCACGACCATGTGGCTGACAGGGGATTGTGGCTCACTGTACCTGCTCAGCATCACCGAAGAGGATCATACCACTTATCACTAGCCAGCAAAAAGACCAAATTCCGACTATGGTTTCTACTGACTCCATATCACCTTTGCACCATCGTAATGTCTTAAGATGATAAGTTGAACCATTTTAAGTCAGGGATCACCCTGATACCAAGAACTTCCCCAGTTTAAGCATAAAATTCCCAGGTCGCAGGAAATCATTCTATCCCAGTGTTGGCACAGTAGGTCACCCTAGCATAAAGAGAGCTTCCATTGTGCCAGCTAGCTCACTGAAGACTGCGGCATTGTTACCTCAGTTTTGAGCATCCCTGCAGATTCCACATGGAGCTAACATTTTTATTCCCATGCACCACTCATGTTACTCCTTTCCTGAGTCAAATTTGTGATACTCAGGTAAGATCTGATGCTTAACAGCTCATGAGGTGCTAGACTGAAGGTCCTGCTCCCAGAGGTTATATATCTATCCCTAACTCCCTCGCCTTCTTGCCTGGAAATGGAGGAACTCCAGAAAACAAAAGCAAGCCAAAGAAAAGACATTACAAAGCACACTAACTTTTAGATGACTATTTCTCTAAACATCTTAACATCACAGGCAAGACTGCCTCTAGTGTTGGGTACCTGGGTTATACCACCGCTCCATCATTTACAAGACATGTGAACTTGGCCCAGTTACTTCTGCTCTGTGTGCCTCTGTTTCCTCATCTGTAAAGTGGAAATGATAGTGATATTAGTTATCATAAGAATCATAATAATGCCTACTTCACAGAATTAAATCAATTAACACATTAATTAACACATGACCTCAGTAGTGTGTGCCACATAGCAATCACTCCATAAATGGAAGTTAATGTGATTATCCAAACCCTGATATTTGACTCCCAGTCATTCAGTTACTTGTATGAATAACATTCATCTTTCAGCTCCCAAGCAAATTAAGTTGTAACATTCAAAGTCATTTCATACAAAGTAGCTTCTTTTCCTCTCACCTATAATACCTAGTGGAAAATTCTACCCTGCACTCTACCCTGTCTCCAGTGTTGATAGAAGACAGGATGAATCATCCCCACACAGGATGTTTATTAGTGCCCAGTCTGCTCGAGCATCCAGTAAGCTTACAAGCACAGGGAGGAGGCTTGGAAACACTTCAAAGCCTACCGACACTCAGATTGCTTCTGGTGGCAGGTGGATTAGTATTGGTGGCCTGTCCTTAACTACACACTTCACCTCCATATGTCTCAGCCCTCTTCATCTTTCCCTCTGACTGTGACAATGAGAATATTGAAATCAATAAGTTCACTCTCCTTGCTCCAAGTACTCAAGTGCTTTGAAATGAAAAACGGTTCAGGAGGAAGAAGCCAAGCAGAGGCAGGGGGGACAGAGGTGGAAATCAGAACCGGCACTATCTACAGTCTAGAAGGAAAGGGAGAGAAGACAGGGAACTAACAGGAAGAATACTTTGGTCCCACTCCAGTTTTTCACTACTCAGTAGTAGTGATAGGTAATTTGAATTCAATGGACTCTACAACCCCACCCCTATAAAATAAAGGCATTGGTCTAGATAAACAGCTATGAAACCTTCTAGTTCTAAAGATTCTAAACATATTTTTAGAAGATGTCAGGCTGCTGGCTTTAGCTTTCTTCATCTCCTTCATCAGTGCCTCCCCCATTGTTACACTGTTATAACACATTCCCCTAATACCATTCTCAGTTTAAAGTCATTCTGTACCGTTGTCTTCCCTGCTAGATTAGATGTTCCTTAACGGCAGAGACTTCGTTTTGATGTCATTTTGTTTTCAGTGCTTAGAACCATGCCAGACATGCAAAAACATTCAATAGGTGTTTTTGGAACTAAAGTGTTGCATTAACCTCCTTACTCATATTAGTCAGGATCTTAGCCAGAAACAGATGGCCCATTCACACTGGGTAATTGAAGAGTCTAATGGGAGGACTATTTACAAGGTCTAGGCAGCATTACGGTAAATTCACCATTGAGGGATCGTGAAGCATCCTGGGGCTACAATAGCAAAGAATTACTATCCTCTTCTAGCCTCAGAGGGGTGAGGGGCAGAGAGCAGTTGCAGAAACTCTGACAAAGTAGCTAAAGCCTAGGTATTGAGAGAGGGCTGCCTGGCAGGGATGTGGACCTTCTGGAGAAGGGCAGGAATTGGGGACACATACCCATCCCAACCTCACCCTCCCCTGCTCCTCAAGTCCTTCAGTCTCCTGCCAGTGCCTGCCTTGGCTGAACACAAGGGGAAGCTGAGAGGATGGTAGCGTGTCCACACGTTCCATCAAAGTCAGCCTCCAGGGCACAGAGCAGGGGGAGCAAGGGTGGAGAGAAGACCCAGTGGGGTAAACAGACAACAGCCAGCACACTATCACCCTGCCCTCCTTCCAAAAGGATGCTGAGTGACACTAACCTTTCAGGTAACTTCTTTAATCCAAAAAATATGGATGTTTCTTCAGCAACTATATCTCCATACACGGCAAATATACCTATATACACATGTTTATACATTGCTTAATAAGTGTTACTAGTTTCTAGCATAACCTTTTTTTCCTCACCAACCAGACTGTAAGCTGCCCAGGGCCAAGGACGATGTCTTCTACCTCTAAGGGCATCTCAAGTTCATGCTTGCTATCCAAACAATGGGCACTCAATATTTTTAACTTGAATGGCCATCTTTCACCATATCACCATATAGTTTCATATATCAAACTATAGAGTTATCTCATGTTAGCAGATAACTAAATCTTGAGAAAGAGCCTGAAAAAATATACAGTGTGGTAATTGCCAAGCACAGTGTTTCTGCTCAGTGATGACCATGGGGGCAAGATCTGTGTCTCTTCTCTTTAGAAACACTGGCTTTGGATTTCACTCCACAGTGGTTCCTAGAATTAGTTTACTCAACATGTCTTTATTAATATTCAGGAGGAATGAGGAGCTGATAAGACATTCTGAGAAATCAAAGGTCAATTTGACTTAGATTCTGTCCCAGGGAATTTGGAGTACAGTGGGAGAGATAAAGTACTGACATAATGAGGTAGAAAGAAGGAAAAGAAAACCCTCAGAAAAAAAGAAATCTAATGTTATGAGAGTTCTAACCAAGAGCAATGGCTTTGGTGGGGGAACTTGGGATTGATATCCTTTGGGTAAGGTCTTAAAGAACACCAGCTCCTCGGTCCTGGAGAGACAGTAGAGGGAATATGCTCTATGCATATGCCCTGAGGCTTTCAGGGAAAAAACAATTGTGTTGGTTTTCCTGTGAGTGAAAAGAAAGTGTCTAATGGGTATACAACTGGGAAAACAATATGCCCAAATCAGATATGGAGGGCCTTGAATGGCAGGCTGAATCTCAACCACATTTCTCTAGGCAGTGGGGAGTCACTGAAGGATTCTGAGCAGGTAATGAGAGCTGGAACTTCAAGGAAAAATAAATGTGAGTGACAATGCTTTGAGAGCTTTCTCTGCCAAGCGGTGCTCTGAATACCATCCCCTAGTGGTGTAATCAAGGGTGAGGGTAGAAGGAGTAGTCAGTTCCAGGACTGATATCATTTAGAACTATATAGGCATACGAAAATGAAAAGCATCCAGACTTTTACTTGGTTTCATTATTCTTTCCAAACTCTCCACAGACAGTGCCTCCCTCCCCTTCCTGCTGGCATCTGGGGCAAACCACTATACACTTATTAACTCATTTAATCTTCAAAACATCCCTGTGAGGTAGTACCTTTAAAATTGCCAGAGAGGCATAGAAAGATAAGTGAGTTTGTCAAGGTAAGAAAGCTAGCAAATGGCAAGCCAGGATTTAAAGGCTGGCTCTCTGGTCCCTAAAACTATCCTAACTGGCCTGGCAAAAAAGGTGATTACTTCTTTTAAATCAGGGGTTGTCTATTGAATATAGCTCCTTGCAACCGTGTGGCAAATAGGGCCTTAAAGTGGTTATTTTGTGATGATTCCAGGACTAAAATAATTAATTTTTCTATATACACCTAGAATCCTAAATAGCCCTATCCTGATTTTTACTTGGTTCTATTTTGAGTCCCTATAGACATGAGTCAGGGTGTTTACTAAGAAACCAGGTGTATTTGACAGAAACAAAATAACTACAATTGTCTAATCAGTCATGTGGAGATAAGTGCTATGCCAGCTGCTATATGGGCAGGTCAGCGAGTTAACGTTCTCAATGGTTAAGTGAAATCACTTCTTGCATTCTGACTAGACAGGCTATTTGCAACATTCCCTTTTAAGTGCTCCAAGCACTGTTGTTCAAAATGGTTGTCTTAATATTAAACCCTTTGACTATTCTAAATGCCAAGGGCAAAAGCTCTTTGTCAGACTACGTTTTGGGCGTGATTAGGCATTATAAGAGAATTTCATATTATTAGCTTTTATCTTAGTGCACACACACTGCACTTTGGATAAGAACTCCTTCTGATGGGTAGATGCAATAAGTAAGCACAGTTGCAAATATGGGATGCTTCTTGAGCCTAGTGTTTTTGCAGCCTACCTCTTTGTACCAAGCCTTTCTCCCCCAGCCCCCCTCTCTCTCCCCTGATCACCACCATCTCCTCCACTGTTGCCTCCAATGCCATAGTGCCCAGGGGGACGGCTGGCACAGCTTTGGAAGTTGGCACATGCATAAGGCCCTCAGGCTGGATCTAACCCCTACGGATTAAAATAATAATAGCAGGGCACCTAGGTGGCTCCATTGGATGCATCCAACTCTTGACCTCAGCTCAGGTCTTGATCTCCTGGTCATGAGTTCAAACCCCATGCTGGGGCTCCATGATGGGTGTGGAGCCTGGTTAAAAAAGCAATGATAGTAGTCATAATAACAACTGCTAATGCCCATTTGGTGATTATCACTTCGCATGTACAATTTCATTTACTGCTCAGACAACTCTAATCGGTAGGAACTATTACTATCTCCATTTCACATAAAAAAAAAAAAAGACTCAAAAGGGTTCAGTGAAATAGTCAAGATCACACTGTTCATAAATAGTAGCGTGTGAATTTGCTGGGAGGCCTATGTGACTTCAGAGTCCTTGCTCCTGCCCCCTCTGCAACACAAAGTATTTCCCCTGCAGTGGTACAATCAGAGGAAATAAAACAACAAAAGAAAGACAGAGAGTCTGAAAAAAAAGGGAGCTGTCTGAAACAATTTCTGTAAGAAGCAACAGTCCTAGGATAGTTGTCTCTTTCAGTGGGTACATTGGATGGGAAGGTTTGTTTGTTTGTTTGTTTTTCCTCTTGGGACAGAGTTGAGCATTTACAAAATTCTGTGCACCTCTACTGAGTCATCCCCATGACCTCAGCTGGCTGACATTATTACCATTTTTCTACACACATACACACACACACACACACACACACACACACATCCTAGGAAAATTAAATCCCAGATCCCTGACCCTCCCCAATAAGACCTTGGTCTATTTATTCAGTGCACAAAACTCTTCTGTCTTGCATTAGCAAAAGAAAGTTAAAAAAAAAAAAAGATATTTGACCGGCAATATGTTATACGAAACTCTCCAAATTAAGCCCATTTTTAAAGATAATTGAATGCTAAGTTTTTTACTTATTTAAGAGCAATTCCATTCCACCCACTTTGCCTATTAGCATAGAAGACAGTCACAAGCACACTATAAATGTAGGGTGCTTCACCTACTCTATTCTTCCCCTAGTCAATATATCTTTTTAAGCAGAGACAAAGATTTAAAAACACCAAATTCCCCTGCAAGGCTAATGCCAAACCTGAAGGTACATTATAATGGTAAACATGCCCTCAATCTAAAATGAATATGCTTAATATCCCCCTTGGTTTATCTCATTTTAATTTCATAAGATAAGCATATACCCATCTGGATCCAAATAATTCAGTGTCTACAGAGCTCTTCCAACTCTGTCATCCAGATACTCAGATGGCCTAGTGAAGGGGAGAAAGGTAAAGGGGTATGGAACTTGCTTAATCAGCAAGAACATCCATGCAATAATTTGTCTCCTAAATAAATAAGACGGCAGATGGATATTTTCATGCATAATAATCCTGAATAATTCTTAGAGGCTTCTTGGAATGTTGATTTGGAAATAGTTCTTTACCCTGCCAGGGCTCAGTAGGAGGAAGTGTTATGATCAATTAATGATGTCTTACATAGGGTGCCTGGATGGCTCAGTTGTTAAGCATTTGCCTTCAGCTCAGATCATGATTCCAGGATGCTAGGTTCAAGCCCTGCATTGGGCTCCCTGCTCAATGGGAAGCTTGCTTCTCCCTCTTCTACTCACCTGGCTTGTGTTCCCTCTCTCGCTGTCTCTCTCTCTCTCTCTCTCTGTCAAATAAATGAATAAATAAATAAAATCTTAAAAAAAAATATGTCTTACCGAGGTGCAGGAAGGAGGGGCAGTTTTAGTTTGGCATAACATGCTGGACAAAATGATGATGCAATCAACCCATCACCTTTTGTTGCTACTAAGATTGAGTTTCCCATAACCCATTCTCATTATTCGCCCCTGGGTTCTCTTGTATGTATATTGTTTGTCTAGGGCTTACAGTAATAAATGCAGTTTATAATTTTTAAAAGAATGGCATGTTAATTCCTGTATATCCCTTCATTTAGTCCTTCTATCACCATCTCCACTACCAGCACCATAGTGCAACACACTATCACTTCTTATTTGGCCTTTAGCAACAACCTTCTAAAGAGCCACTGTGAACCAACTCTTAGCCCTACCGTCCCTCTTCTTATTACTGATAAAGGATTCATTTTAAAATGTTAACCTGATCATATCTGCTTAAAACAAGTCAGTGGCTTCCCATGGCTCTCAAGATAAAGTCCAGATTCCTTAATCAGGTTGACAAGCCCCTTGTACTCAGCTCTCAAATCTCTTCTTCCCAGCTTTATCTTTTACCACATGTCCCCTAACTCCTCCTGAGCTCCATCCACCATGGTCTTTCAGTTCCTCAAATGTGCCCTACTCTCACTCATCACAGTCCTCTGCCCATAAGCTCTCTCTGCCCCAAAAGTCTCTTCCTTCCAACCTAACCTCCTCCTCCACGTTTGTCAAATCACTCAGCCTAGTCAGCTTTCATCTGGAGAGCCTCTCCTCAGGTAACTATGTAACCTGTCATTCAAACCAGGACAATTTTTAGAACTAGAGGACTGTCAAAAATTAAGTTGGGGGGCACCTGGGTGGCTTAGTGGGTTAAAGCCTCTGCCTTCGGCTCAGGTCATGGTCCCAGGGTCCTGGGATTGAGCCCTGCATCAGGCTCTCTGCTCAGCGGGGAGCCTGCTTCCTCCTCTCTCTCTGCCTGCCTCTCTGCCTACTGTGATCTCTCTCTATCAAATAAATAAAATCTTTTAAAAAATAAATAAATAAATAAAAATAAACTTAAAAAAATTAAGTTGGGGCCAGAGGTGGGTGGGGGGAGGGGGCTGGGTGGCTCAGTCATTAAGCATCTGCCTTTTGCTCAGGTTATGATCCCAGCATCCTGAGATCGAACCCCACATCAGGCTCCCGGCTCAACAGGAAGCTTCTACCTCTCCCTCTACCCTGGCTTGTGTTCCCTCACTCGCTGTCTCTCTCTCTGTCAAATAAATAAATAAAATCTTTGAAAAAAAATTTTAAGTTGGGACCATGGGCTAGGACCCTCCTGTTATATGTGCTCATGGTAGCTCATATAGGTATATAGTTCTTTATCCTGAAAGAGGAAGAAGTATGGATGGAAGAGGGTTAAGACTGCCTTGTTTATTGAAACTCAAATCACCTCCTGTATCCCTATTCCTCTAATGACAAAGTACAACTCAAATTGTGGCCACCACATGTTTAAAACATCAAAGATGTGGCTTTATCTCTAAATTTCTTTCATGGGAGAGAGCCAGCATGGGAAAGAGAATACATTCATCATGTAGTTTCTGGGTGGAGAAAAACAAACACATGCTACTTGGATACACATCTCAGTTTTATTTTCAACTGAGAAATATTTTAATTGCCTTTTTTGATTGCAAAAATAATGTGCTCATTATTTTTAAAAAATTTTAAACAAAACAGAGATGCAGAAAGTAGAAAGTAAAACACACACATACCAAAAATCTCCCATTATCTAACTCTCTTTAATGAAATCATTGTTGTTAATAAGGAGTATATTCCGGGGCGCCTGGGTGGCTCAGTGGGTTAAAGCCTCTGCTTTCGGCTCAGGTCGTGATCCCAGGGTCCTGGGATCGAACCCCACGTCAGGCTCTCTGCTCTGTGGAGAGCCTGCTTCCTCCTCTCTCTCCTGCCTGCCTCTCTTGCTTACTTGTAATCTCTGTCTGTCAAATAAATAAATAAAATCTTAAAAAAATATATAAGGAGTATATTCCTCCAATCTTTTTTCTATGTCTGAACATACGTTCATGTTGATATTTTTAAAATGGGATTACTGTCCTGTAACGTGCTTTTATTTTTATTTATTTATGTATTTATTTATTTATTTTTACTGAATATACTCTAAGTGTCTTTTGAGAAAGAGAAGAAAAGCCTCTGACATCATTTGACAGCTGGCTGAGTGCCACCAGCTAGAACTTGATGTTCTCTGTGAAATATAAACCATTTCATAGGACATCAACATCAGACAAAACCACTCTGTGAACATGATGGATCAAGACAGAAACAAGACAACCTGTACTCAGGCCTGAACACAAAGAAAACATGAACATTGTCTAAGATACCACAAAAATAACCAGACATTTTCCTTTCCTGACTAGTAACAGAGACTGCTGCTTCTTTACCAATTATAGATTGAGCCTTGCTTATTGTCTTCCTTCTAGAAAAGATGTATTAAGATATACCTTCATGGAATTGCTCCACTGCCTGACAGCATCCAAACCACAGCAAAGCCCTGCTTCCTTAAACCCTCCCTGAAACCACCCGACACAAGGCCAAATCCCTGATAAGTCATTTCTAACACCCTCTAACTGAGATGCCCCGCCATTTCCCATGGCGAGGTTTCCCCCTCTCTGAAATGAGGAATAATCCCAAGCTGTTCAACTACAGATGTGTGCCTGGTAGGCATTAGCTGGAGGGAGTTTGATGTTCATATTCACATAACTGTTCATTTATTTTTAAAAATAATGTTATGATAATCTATTACATGAACACACCATATTTTATGTAATTGAACATCTGCACTAATTAAGTGCTTCTAATGACAGTGCGATAAATACCTTTCTTTACATATTTTTTATACAATTGCCTAGTAATTTCCTTATTATAAATTACTAAAAATATAATTGCTGAGTCAAAGACTACACTTATTTTCATTTCATTTTAAACCAGTTTTTAATAATATAAATGTGATCCAGGATCGTGGCAAAACATAAATCATCAAAAGTTTAAAAAAAAAACACCATAACACCATAGGAGATACCACCTCACACCTGTTAGAATGGCTATTATATATTTTTTTAAAAGTTCAGCTGTGCATAAACTTATAAACAAAAGACCTCTTTCTTTCCACAATCCTCCAGTATCACATTCCTTAGCGATAACAATGTACATCCTTCTACAACATTCGCCCCCCCCAAAAATGGATAAAAGCTGTGATCATGTATATACATATATACTCACACATATACACACATAAATATAGATGCATATTCTTTTTTTGGTAAAAGGTTATGTTACGCTTGTAGTTAATTTTGACTCATACTGCAAAATTATCTACCACCTTTACACTCCTACCACCAGTGTACGAGAATGTCTACTTTCAGCATGTAAATTTAACATTTAGAGTATTAAGAAGAAAAACCTATGGCCAAACTC
Organism: Mellivora capensis; assembly: GCA_004024625.1. Classification (NCBI taxonomy): domain Eukaryota; kingdom Metazoa; phylum Chordata; class Mammalia; order Carnivora; family Mustelidae; genus Mellivora; species Mellivora capensis. The sequence goes on along the minus strand of PISX010010074.1, from coordinate 38,125 downwards.
AGTTTCAACACTCCTTATTTGTAAAAGCCAGCTAACAGTATCTTTTCTTGCGAAGCTGTTTCAGTCATTAAGTGAGATGACATAAAGAGAAATTCCATGCATTTTCTAGCACACAAAATGTATATGCATAAATAATAATAATTGATACTATCATTTGGTTTATCTGCCACATTAAATTAGCACAGTGTAATGCTCCCCGTTCCAGTCTTTAATGTTAAGAAATGTTAAAAAATAAATCTAACATTTCAAACCTTAGGACCTGAATTACATTTTAATAGCAAGGGGCTAAGAAATTTTAAATGATGTGATTTGAGCTGGCTACAGTCTCTAGGAAAGAAAAATATCTTCCATATTATCTGGCTAATCAGTCCTCTGGCTACAATTTTCTATTGATTTCTCCCTTGGAGAATTTGAGAATATTCTAATACCCAGAACTTTGGCACACAAGCACTTGATAAATGTCTCCAGATTCTATCTTAAAGAGCAATAATGTGATTTGGGTGAAAATAAAGATGTGGCTGAGTGGAAGCTCTGAAGGATGAACGGGTAGATTTCACGGACCCATTTCCCTATTACAGAAAGAGATACTTATTGCCTGCAGCACAGCTGAGGGACTGCATTTGGAAACGTCATAGACAGTAGTCTGTGGCGGAGGTCCTGGGGCTCAGCCCAGGATGAGGCATTTGGCAGGTTCAGCCCGAGAATGGCAGGAAGCCTGCTTTCCAAACAGCAGCTGCAGAAAGAGACAGTTTGTTAAAACTTATTTGGCCTCATTTTCCCCTCCCCCTGCACCCTTTAGGCACTCTCCCAGGCACAGTGCTGTCTTTGTAATCTGAGACAGGGGAGCAGGGGAAGGAAAGAAAGGAAGGGGAAAGAGGAGGAAAAGGGATAAGGAAAAGAGGAGAGGGAGAGAGTGGGTTGAGGAGACAAAAGGAAAAATGCATCAAAAACTAATGATATACTGTATGGTGACTAACATAACATAGTAAAAAAAGAAAAATGCATGGAAGAGATTGAGAAAGAGAAATGGGAGGAAACTCAAGAAAAGATGAGAATTCGGGCGCCTGGGTGGCTCAGTGGGTTAAGCCGCTGCCTTCTGCTCGGGTCATGATCTCAGGGTCCTGGGATCGAGTCCCACATCGGGCTCTCTGCTCTGCGGGGAGCCTGCTTCCCCCTCTCTCTCTCTCTGCCTGCCTCTGTCTACTGTGATCTCTCTCTGTCAAATAAATAAATAAAATCTTTTAAAAAAAATAAAAGAAAAGATGAGAATTCACTTCTGGACAATAAGAACCACTCTCAGGGGATATATGACACAAAGGAAATCTGGGGTCTTTCTGCATTGAGACCTTTATCTGAATCTATGGATTTATTATTTTTATTATTATTATTATCATTATTATTTCCTTTATCAAAGTTATATATATCTATTGTTTTAACTGTGATGATAAATGAAATTTTTAAATAGTAACTTCCCATTTTGTAAAAAAAAAAAAAAAAACTGCACAGAAATATTAAATAACTGTATTACTATTACTCCGGAAGTTGATAACCAGAGGATATTAAGAAACAGATTTCCAGAACCCCAACCCAATGCTCCCTCTCCAATACCAGGCTTCTGATTAATTCTCTATGCTTCCCCATTTGTTTGGTGGATTGATCACACTATTATGGATGTTACCTAATTGACAGGAATAGCTTGATAAATTAGAGCTCAGCTTCCACAAACAGGTATGAGTTTGGATGTGAGTTTGGGTTTCATCGTGTATTATCTATAGAACCATAAACAAGGTCCTTACCCCTCTATATGGTAGTTTCCTTATCCAAAATGAAAATATCCAAAATGGGAATAACCATAATGCATAGCTAAAAAGGTTACTATGAAGATTAAACTAAGTAATGCGCATGATGTGATTAGCATGGTTCCTGACACAGTGAAAACCCAATAAATGTTGGAGGAGGTGGTGGTAGTTAAGGACTAGTGAATTACTATCAGATTATATGGACAGGATTTCTCAGTTGCATAGCAGATCTTGACAAAGTGTTTTCATGATCTCCACTACATTTTTGATGAAAAAAAGCACCTGAGATTTTTTTTTTTTTTCTGGAGCTAGAGAGAAAAGTTGCTCCAAGAAAACATAAACCAGAGGGCAAACTTTGGTATTTATTTAGCTGAAGTTCCCAGGTCTCCAAAGTTTAGGGAGTGAGAGGTGCCATGAATTCTATACTTCACTAGGGTGACTCTTCAAGTCATTTAATGTCATGGAGAAAAACAAGCCCATCATATTAGTGGTTCTTTACCTTTAGGGACAAATTCATCTTTTCAAGGCTCTGATGAAAGCTATGGAAAAGAATTCATAAACATGCAAAATTTCACATCCAGTTTTAAGAATTAAGCCCCTATGAAATGCCAAGCACACTTTGGCAGATGAAGAAAAGATAAAAGACGTAGGCAAAAACAGCTTTGCCTTTCTATACTTAAGATCTGCGGCAAAGTGGAGTTTTGATCCTAGATTATTCTCCCTGCTGACTTGCTGCTTTGGAGTGTCAGCATCTCCTCTAACCTATTTAAGGGGTAAGTGTGCACATGAATATTAGGTCAGAAGTGGAGAAATGGGACAGAGGTGGGGAGGAGGAGATATAGCAAATGTGTGGGCAAGAACCTAGATCCTTTATTATGCCTCCTTCAGCTTTCTCACATGATGGGGTGGGGGCAGGGAACAAAGCTGGATGAATTTATAGGAAAAAAGAAAGGTCTCTTCTAACCCTATGATCTGTACTGAGAAAATCCAATCTTGTCCACACTTTCCATGAGGCATCGGTTGCTCTTTATAGTTGTGAAGGCAGCAGATTATTATTAGTCCTATGGAAAATATTGAACCACAGTAGTTCTCAGGAATATCTTGCTGCTTAAGCTGAAATGTCACAAGGTATTTGATCATAGATAGATACCAACAGGGCAGGCAAAGTCCTCTCGCCTGGAAAGCAAAAGGCACAAAGAAATGACAGAGGTAGGCACAATACAGATCTGAGGATGCCACAGACAGATAATACATTCTTTCTGAGAATGGTTATTTGGCCTTAGAATGTGGCTGGTAACCCTCGAATTGTCTTCCTTACACTTGTTCAGGTAAGGGAGGCATTTGCAGCCTTGGATTAGAACATGTCCTTACCAATCATTGGATAAAGTTGCAAATAAAAGAGTTCCAGCACCTCTTTGGTAATAAAAGTTCTCACCCTATCTTTCTCACACCTTGCCTCCCTATGAAAATAAATTAAGTTTATCTGACTAGTGCTTCCCAAGGATCTGTTCAAAATAAAAGCAAAAAGGAAACGTGTGACTCATTCTATTTTAAATATCTTTAAAATGTGACTGATTCATAGAATCAAAATACCTGATGTTGAAAACATCTTCTAAAGTCACTTAGATTTAGCAACTTGAGGGAGAATAATGATAGGCAGATTGAATAAAAAGACCAAGGTATTTTTTTTCTCCCTCCTTCATTCCTTTCTTCCTTTCTTTCTAGTAATGAGGTTTCATTAACTCAGGCACACTGTGTACACAGAATAACTAGAATTAAGCTGACAAAGTGTTACTGAGCAGAGAGCTAACTCTAGCAAATAGATAAGGGTAGTTTATAATCACATACCAATCACCCATCATTACTTCCGCACACATGGATTTAAGATGTCCCAGAGGATTTGAAGGTACTCAGTGTTTTCCAGTGTCCCTATAAGCCTATATGGCCCTTGGATTTGCTAGTCACTTTTCTTTCCTTCCATACATGGGACAAAATCTCTTTTGATCCAGACTCTACTCTTAAAATTCTGAATTAATGAAGTCTGCGCAATGCAGGTTTCAACGCACATGGATTTCTGTCTCTATGTCCCCCTCACTTTGCTTTCAGCCCAGCCTGTCTCCTGAGTGTCACCCATTTCTGGTTCTCCACTGCAATTCTTCAAACTAGAAAACTTGTACCCTCCTATGCACATATTTTCCAAAGGCTATGTGGGGATGAATAGTTTCAAGAGAATACTTTTCCCTAAAACTTATGTACTAAGAAAGTGTAACTGGTCAGCATTAAGCTTACCACCTTCCCATCTCTCCTCACCCAAGTTTTTCCCTGTTTACAAAAAAAAAAAAAAAGCACAGCTCTCTCCTATGATTTTTACTATCGTAAGATTAATCAGGTGGTTTCCAAATCTTTGCTTTCAATGAATTTGAAGGAGAATTGAATGAACATCTTCACCAACATATCATTAAAATGAGTTTGATGATAGATTATACGATTCTTGGCATATATCTTTAAAGGTGTTCATAGCATTGAGTAACATTGCTCTAAAAAAAAGCAGAGAAGTGACAACGAACTGATGTATCATGTCTCATTCTAACAATAAGTAATTCTTATCCTCAATACTGGGGCTAATTAAAAAAGAAAATCAGCCCCAATTATCTCATTAAAAGATGCATTTCTAATAAAATTCCATTTAGTGTTTATTGAAATTTGTATTATTATATATTATGTGATCAATTGTCTACTATTTGTAAAAATAGTTTAACACAGAAGAAATTTTTAACATTTCGACTTTATAGACACAAAAAGTTCTAATCTTTTTAAAATTTGAATTTATATGCACATTTGTGCAGTAACTAAGCAAGTAGATCAATAAAGCTTTCAAAAGAAAAATGTATCACTTTAGGATAAAATTCTGTGGGAAAGTAGAATGGAAATGTGAGTTCAATGAGAAAAAGCAATAATGTATAATTTTTTCACTATGTAAGAAAAACTTTCTTCAAGTATATTGTTAAATAGGTGCTGATGATCAGATCACTGTGGTTTATACGTCTGGGGTATGATACATTTAAAAGACAGATGTGACATTTTCTTTTAAAATATGAGTAGTGATAGCATACTAGAAATCATATCCTTTGTTTTAAACCAAATGAAAAATATTAGGTATCAACTCACAAATGCACAAGAAGGTAGCTTTTCAAAACAAAACATTTGAAGAAACAAAAACATTATGAGTCCTTTGTTCTTGAACCTTGGTACTCAGAGTGTGGTTCTTGGACTCCATCAGGATCACCTGGGACCTTAGAACTACAGCTTTCAGGCTCCACCTGCTGAATGAGAATCATTTCACTTAGATTCCTGAGGGATCCATATCCCACTGAAGTTTAAGAAATGCTATAGATTTCTTCACCTGGACCATATCTCAAAGTTAAAGTATTATTCTCTTAACCTTCAACATTTCTTCCACTGTTTTCCATCCCGGAACATTGCATGTTTTCAGTGAACCCTGGCTGGAAACCTTAGAATCATCCCTGAAGCTTTGTCCTTAGACTTACTCCATCACTCTTCACATCCAATCAGTAAAGATCCAACCAGTAAAGATTTGCTTTCTTCATCAGTCAATGTGAACCAGGCAATGAGGATAGAATATTAAATAAGATCTAGTCCAGCCTGCCTTGAGCATCTGTCTTCCAATGCCCTCTCTGGTGGACAGCCTCTAACATGATCCCCACTGGTCCCTGTGTCCTGGTCTTCACACCTTTCTATAATCTTCACCTCTTGAGTGTGTGTAGGGGTTCATCTGTGACCTACTTCTAACCAATACAAGAAGATAGGTCACCCTCACAATTCTATTGTATAAGACTCCTAGCAGTCTTGCTCTGGGCTCTATCACTGTATTTCTGGTCTTGGAGACATGCGTTGAGGGGTTGTAAATTACAGAGATACAGAGAAGGCCACATGGCAAGGAGGGAGGGACAAGGGAGGCCTCTAAGAGCTGAGAGAAGCCTCTGGCTGATAGCCAACGAAAATACTGCAGGTCCCAGAACTACAGCTGCAAACATAAATAAATACAAATATTCTGTCAATAACCTGAGAGAGCTTAAAGAAGATTCTTCTTCACTCCAACCTCCAGAAGAAAATGCTGCCTGGCCAGCACCTTGATTGCTGTCTTTGAGAGACCCTGAAACCCAACTAGAAGAGAAACCAGTCAAGCCATTCATGGGCTTGGGGATGTGAGGTAACTCACAGAAACTGTGCGACATTAAATGTGTATTGTTGTAAGCCACTAAATCTGTGATAATTTATTATGCATTACAGAAAACTCTTCCTGCTCTGATAATGCCTTAGCTGGCCCTGTGAGAAGACCCTCCTCATTGCTTTTCTGCAGAGTCTCTCTCCCCTCTTCATCCAGCTTTGACAGTGCTAGCAGAGTAACTGGAAAACCTTACCCTGTGAAATCCATGCTTAGAGCACTTGAAGGCCTAGGAAAAAATGCTTAGCATATTGTAAGTTTTCAATAAATATATGTTGAATGGAAGACAATATAAAAGCAGTAAGAAGTTACATGTATATAACAAAATCTTAAGCAAAAGACAAATCAGTTTCAAAAAACACAGCACAGGTCCTCAAGATGCAACAAGTATCTGGGGCTAATAATACATTATATGTTAACAAAAAAAAATGCAACAAGTATACCTAGCAAGGCAGATAATGAGGCTGATGTAGTGGATATTCTGCTTTAATTTTTGCTTCGTAGCTATTCTTTGCCTTCTTTGAAAAGTTATCTCTCATACTTAGCTGTCCTTTTCTTTAATAAGAAAAATAGGTAATTTTCTGTAAGTGCCTAATTTTTTCATTTTAAAATCATGTTCTATTTCCAATTGCAGGGAGAAGGGGACTTTCTACTCACTGAACACCAGATCCCCTACTGTATACTTCACTGGCTCCTGCTGAAATTTAGGGATCCAGCACATGCCCAGCATACATATACCCCAGAGAAACACTTACTCCCATCAAAGTAACTTTCACATTTCCCTCTGTTTTTGCTTTATTCATTCACAGAGAGCTCTGAGTGTTGCCAAGTTCAAGGTGTGTTGCTAAGACACAAACTTGCTCTGGGATAAGGAGCAGGAATCAAAGGCAACTTGCTAATGGTTTCATTACTGACTCATTCATCAACCTTGGGAGACCTAGGGCTGCTCTACCTCTTGGTTTCTCCAAATGGTAATTAAAAAAACTGTAACAGTGGATGTTCTGTGCTGGGATATGTTTCTATTTGTTCCCATTGTGACAACGGGCAGTAGCTACCAAGCCCCACCTCCTGTCTTAGCTCTGTACAGTCCATGGTGCACACCAATACCAGGTTAACTTTCACATAGCACACCTAGCACACCTCTTATCCATCTGTCCTTACACTCACACTGAAGTCTTTCATTGACTCTCAAGGCATTAAGACTCCTTTCTAACTGTTCAATGAGAACAGATCCTTTAGAATCTGGCCTTATACTTCTGTTGACACACTCTGCCTACTCCCTGTACCTCAGCCACGTGGATCACTAGTTAACCCATGTCTTCCCATCCTCCCCCCAATTTTTTATTTTTTGGGGGCTACCTTGTTGAGTGATTTAGAATGAAGTCCACTGATGTTTCTGCTGATTGGAATTTTCCCCATCCTTCAAAGCCTTTGAGATACCTTTCTTGACACCATGTTCCTAAACAAAAGCAATCTCCCTCTCCCCTAATTCCTGTGATTGTGTACTTTCCCTTTTTGAGGTTCCTGCTTTCTCCCCTCCACCCCACAATCCCAGTTAGTCTACTGAGCTACTTGTTTTCAGGCACTGGGTTCTGTAACTGTGTCCCACATGACAGCTTAGAAAAGCAGATATTTAATCTGTTAATCAAATAATAATAATGGCTAACATTTGTTGAGTGTGTTATACAAGGGTTATATACAATGCTAAGCATACTACATGCATTACCTTATTAACTCTTCATTATAACCCAAAGAGGTAGTGTTATTAACTCTACTTTAAAAATTAGGAAACTGAGGTTCTAAAAAGTTCTAAACTAGCTCAGGGTCACAGTCACATAGTTTTTAAGTGACCAATTCAAGATATGATTAGAAATTTGTGTGACTCAAAAATAGGCTCAAAATGGATGAAGGACCTCAATGTGAGAAAGGAATCCATCAAAACCCTTGAGGAGTACACAGGCAGCAACTTCTTCGACCTCAACCACAGCAACTTCTTCCTAGGAACATCGCCAGAGGCAAGGGAAGCAAGGGCAAAAATGAAATATTGGGACTTCATTTGCACAGCAAAGGAAACAGTTAACAAAACCAAAAGACAACTGACAGAATGGGAGAAGATATTTGCAAATAACATATCAGATAAAGGGCTAGTATCCAAAATCTATAAAGAGCTTATCAAACTCAACACCCAAAGAACAAATAATCCAATCAAGAAATGGGCAGAGGACATGAACAGACATTTCTGCAAAGAAGACATTCAGATGGCCAACAGACACATGAAAAAGTGCTCCACATCACTCAGCATCAGGAAAATACAAATCAAAACCACAATGAGATACCACCTCACACCAGTCAGAATGGCTAAAATTAACAAGTCAGGAAATGACAGATGCTGGCAAGGATGCGGAGAAAGGGGAACCCTCCTACACTGTTGGTGGGAATGCAAGCTGGTGCAACCACTCTGGAAAACAGCATGGAGTTTCCTCAAAAATTTGAAAGTAGAGCTACCCTATGACCCAGCAATAGCACTACTGGATATCTACCCTAAAGATACAAATGTAGTGATCAGAAGGGGCACGTGCACCCGAATGTTTATAGCAGCAATGTCCACAATAGCCAAACTATGGAAAGAGCCTAGATGTCCATCAACAGATGAATGGGTAAATAAGGGTGATATATATATATATATATGAATACTATGCAACCATCAAAAGAAACGAAATCTTGCCATTTGCAATGACATCGATGAAACTAGAGGGTATTATGCTTAGTGAAATAAGTCAATCAGAGAAAGACAATTATCATATGATCTTCCTGATATGAAGAAGTTGAGAGGCAACGTGGGGGGTTTGGGGGGGTAGGAAAAGAACAAATGAAACAAGATGGGATCAGGAGGGAGACAAACCATAAGAGACTCTTAATCTCACAAAACAAACTGAGGGTTGCTGAGGGGAGTGGGGTAGGGATAGGGTGGTGGGGTTATGGACATTGGGGAAGGTATGTGCTATGGTGAGTGCTGTGAAATGTGTAAACCTGGCAATTCACAGACCTGTACCCCGGGCTAATAATACATTATATGTTAATTAAAAAATTAAAAATTAAAAAAAAAAGAAATTTGTGTGACTTTACTTCCTTTATACTGAACACTGTTGACATAGGTATGTTTGGAGGCTTAAAACAAAACTTCTGAAAGCCCCTAAAATTCTCCTGAAGAAAATCATAAGTATTACATCATTTGTTAACAAATTTAGTTATTTTTCCAGGCAATCTCATTCAGTGCTAGTCAGAGTGTATACTCATATAATCCCCTTTCAGTGCATTTGGATATTATTTCCAAATTTTTCAATGTACATCTGATTCTAAGTTAAGATCTCGGGTATATAATGGGGGGCGGGGGTGAATGTAGCAGCTTAAACAAGATAGAAATTTAGTTCTCTTCATGTAAAAGAAATCTAGAGGGAGCCCTCCAAGGGTACTATGGTAGTTTTAAGTTATCAGACACCCAGGCTTCTTCAGTCTTGCTACTCTCCTGTGTCCTTAGCATGTCACCTCATAATCCAAGAGGATACTTAAATCTAGGGAGCATAAAAGAGGAAGGGCAAAAGAAAGTTTGCTCTTTTCTTGGTAAAGAGACTCCTTAAAGGAATTATATAGCACTTGAGCTCATATTTAATTAATTAAAAGCCACAAAGCCCTAAATAGCTGTACTCAAGACTGGGAAATGTAATCTTTAGTTGTCTACACTCCTGCCAGGAGTAAATGTCAAGTTATGTTATTAAAAAAATGGGAATCTTGGATATTTAGAGGCAACTTGCAATCTCTGCCCTGTATCTAAATAGTATTTCCACTTCTAGAAACTAATTACACAGATATCAAAGACTTATGCATAAGGATATTTAGCACAGCACTTTTTGAAACAATCAAACATAAGAAATAATTCTAAAATCTTTAAGGATTTGGATAAAAGAATTACAGCATACCAATACAATGTGATAATGTTCCATGTACAGACATGGCTGAAATATATAGCTAAGTGAAAACAACTTGGGAAAAAGAGTAGAGCATGATTAAATTTTTTAATAAATATATATGAATAAAAATAGTTCGTGTTTGCTTTACTTTATATACGTCTGTATTGTTCTTAAACATTTTCACCCATGAATATGTATCACCTATACAATCATTTATTTCTAAGTTAAAATTTTCTTTATAAAAAAAATTCTTAACTTTAGCATCATTTACACCCCTAATATAATTTTCTTTGTCGTTCTCCTGCTTCTGTCTTATTTCTTAATTCAGAGGAGCAGCCTTATAATGCTTCCCACTTGAGACTGTCATGAGATTGTTTTTTAACCACTCTTCAGGAGTTACTCCTGAGTTTACCACTGACTCCTCTTCCCTGAGACTGCCTGTCCCCTTAGGCTATTTTAATGCAGACCCAGAAAACACTTAGATTTAGGGTTCCATAGTGGAATTTCATTATCAGGGAAGTTTGGGAAATGCTAAGTTAAAGTAAAATAGATTTCTTTTCTACAGAATATTTTAGAGGCTGTAATAGTGAAAGAGTGTTGTCAATCTATAAGAAATGAATATACAACGATATGCAATGTTTAGCAAGAAGGAACCCCACCATCTTGTGTTCAACCTTCAGTAAATTCTGTTCCAGGAGGAAAAAAACAAAAACAAAAACAAAAACAAAAAACAGGCAAATCACCCAAAACACACAGGCTCCTAGTGGTCCAACCTTGTCAACCTTTCTATGTCCCAGCATCAGCTCATCATTTCTCTTGCTCCATCTTCACAAACTCCTGGAGGTTTCTCAGATACACTAATTTTTTGTCCACCCTTCCCACACGTTGCACTTGACAAATTTCTACTTTTCCTTCAACCTCTTACTCAAAATTTAGCTCCTCCGGGAAACCTTCCTTGCTTATCTTCTTACCTCTCCCCCCTGCTACATTTCCCATAGTTTTCTATATTTGCCCTTAATACTTATTCCTCTGTATGCAATGTCTAATTCAACCATTAGAATGCAAATCCCTCCACTATGAGGGCTTATCAAAACTCAGAGAAAGAGAGTAGAATGGTGTTGGTTTTTTTTTTAACCAACCACAGGAGGATGGAGGAAATGAGGAAATGTTGATCAAAGGGTACAAACTAAAAGTTCTACGATGAAAAAATGTACACTGAGATCTTACAACATGAAGATTATAGTTAATAATACCCTGAATCATTGAAATTACTAAAAGGGTAAATCTTAAATGTTCTCAATACAAAAAGAAATGGTAATTTTATGATGTGATGGACCCTATGGTGGTGATCATTTTGCAATATATAAGTGTTATCAAATCAACATGCTGTACACGTTCAACTTATACAATGTTATATGTCAGTTATGTCCATAAAGCTGGAAAAATGTGAACAGAAAATTTGATATCAATAAATACATCCTAGCAATGGAGAAAAAATAAAATTTCTGATAAAAATATTTTCATGTCCCAGATGGACATCACAGATATATATGGAACATTCCATCCCAAAGCAACAAAATACACATTCTTCTCTAGTGCACATGTAACATTCTCCAGAATAGATCACATCCTGGGTCATACATCAGGACTCAACCAGTATCAGAAGACTGGGATCATTCCCTGCATATTTTCAGACCACAATGCTCTGAAACTAGAACTCAATCACAAGAGGAAATTTGGAAAGAATCCAAATACATGGAAACTAAAGAGCATCCTTCTAAAGAATGAATGGGTCAACCAGGAAATTAAAGAAGTATTGAAAAAATTCATGGAAACAAATGATAATGAAAACACAATGGTTCAAAATCGTGGGACACAGCAAGGGCAGTCCTGAGAGGAAAATATATAGCAGTACAAGCCTTTCTCAAGAAACAAGAAAGGTCTCAAATACACAACCTAACCCTACACCTAAAGGAGCTAGAGAAAGAACAACAAAGAAAGCCTAAATCCAGCAGGAGAAGAGAAATAATAAAGATCAGAGCAGAAATCAATGAAATAGAAACAAAACAAAACAAAAATAGAACAATGGTTCTTTGAAAGAATTAATAAGATTTAATAACCCCCTAGCCAGACTTATCAAAAAGAAAAGAGAAAGGACCCAAATAAATAAAATCATGAATGAAAGAGGAGAGATCACAACCAACACCAAAGAAATACAAACAATTTTAAGAACACATTATGAGCAAATACTCGCCAGCAAATTTGACAATCTAGAAGAAATGGATGCATTCCTAGAGACAAATAAACTACCACAACTGAACCAGGAAGAAAGAGAAAACCTGAACAGACCCATAACCAGTAAGGAGATTGAAACAGTTATCAAAAATCTCCCAACAGCACCTGGATGGCTCAGTCAGTTGAGCGTCTGCCTTCAGCTCAGGTCATGATCCCAGGATCCTGGGATCGAGCCCCGCATCAGGCTCCCTACTCAGTGGAGATCCTGCTTCTCCCTTTCCTGCTCCCCCTGCTTGTACTCTCTCTTTCTCTCTGTCAAATAAATAAATTAAAAAAAAAAAAAAAAAAAAAAACTCCCAACAAACAAGATCCCAGGGCCACACAGCTTCCCAGGGGAATTCTACCAAACATTTAAGGAAGAATTAATTCCTATTTTCCTGAAACTGTTCCAAAAAGTAGAAATGGAAGGAAAACTTCCAAACTCATTTTATGAGGCTAGCATTACCTTGCTCCCAAAACCAGACAAGGATCCCATTAAAAAAGAGAATTACAGACCAATATCCTTGATGAACACAGATGCAAAAATTCTCACCAAAATACTAGCCAATAGGATCCAACAGTACATTAAAAGGATTATTCACCATGACCAAGTGGGGTTTATTCCAAGGCTGCAAGTTTGGTTCAACATCTGCAAATCAATCAATGTGATATAATACATTAATAAAAGAAAGGACAAGAACCATATGATACTCTCAATAGATACTGAAAAAGCATTTGACAAAGTACAGCATCCTTTCCTGATCAAAACTCTTCACAGTGTAGGAATAGAGGGTATATACCTCAATATCATCAAAGCCATCTATGAAAAACCCACCACAAATCTCATTCTCAATGGAGAAAAACTGAGAACTTTTCCACTAAGGTCAGGAACACGACAGGGATGTCCATTATGACCACTGCTATTCAACATAGTACTAGAAGTCCTAGCCTCAGCAATCAGACAACAAAAAGAAATTAAAGGCATCCAAATCAGCAAAGAAGAAGTCAAACTATCACTCTTTGCAGATCATATGATACTATATGTGGAAAACTCAAAAGACTCCACTCCAAATCTGCTAGAACTTCTACAGGAATTCAGTAAAGTTCAGGATATAAAATCAATGCACAGAAACAGTTGCATATCTTTACACCAACATCAAGACAGAAGAAAGAGAAATTAGGGAGTCAATCCCATTTACAATTGCACCCAAAACCATAAGATACCTAGGAATAAACCTAACCAAAAAGGTAAAGAATCTATACTCAGAAAATTATTAAGCACTCATGAAAGAAATTGAGGAAGACACAAAGAAATGGGAAAATGTTCCATGCTCCTGGATTGGAAGAATAAATATTGTGAAAATGTCTATGCTACCTAAAGAAACCTACACATTTAATGCAATCCCTATCAAAATCCCACCCTTTTTTTTTTTCAAAGAAATGAAACAAATAATCCTAAAATTTGTATGGAACCAGAAAAGACCTTGAATAGCCAGAGGAATATTGAAAAAGAAAGCCCAAGTTGGTGGCATCACAATTCCAGACTTCAAGCTCTATTACAAAGCTGTCATCATCAAGACAGTATGGTACTGGCACAAAAATAGACATATAGATCAATGGAACAGAATAGAGAGCCCAGAAATAGACCCTCAACTCTATAGTATACTAATCTTTGACAAAGCAGGAAAGAATGTCCAATGGAATAAAGACAGCCTCTTCAACAAATGGTGTTGGGAAAATTGGACAGCCACATGCAGAAAAAGGAAACTGGACTGTTTCCTAACACCACACACAAAAATAGACTCAAAATGGATGAAAGATCTCAATGTGAGAGAGGAATCCATCAAACTCCTTGAGGAGAACACAGGCAGCAACCTCTTCGACCTCAACCACAGCAACTTCTTCCTAGGAACATCACCAAAGGCAAGGGAAGCAAGGGCAAAAATGAACTATTGGGATTTCATCAAGATCAAAAGCTTTTCACAGCAACGGAAACAGTCAACAAAACCAAAAGACAACTGACAGAATGGGAGAAGATATTTGCAAACGGCATATCAGATAAAGGGCTAGTATCCAAAATCTATAAAGAGCTTATCAAACCCAATACCCAAATAACAAATAATCCAATCAAGAAATGGGCAGAGGACATGAACAGACATTTCTGCAAAGAAGACATCTAGATGGCCAACAGACACATGAAAAAGTGCTCCACATCACTCGGCATCAGGAAAATACAAATCAAAACCACAATGAAATACCACCTCACACCAGTCAGAATGGCTAAAATTAACAAGTCAGGAAATGACAGATGCTGGCGAGGATGTGGAGAAAGGGGAACCCTCCTACACTGTTGGTGGGAATGCAAGCTGGTGCAACCACTCTGGAAAACAGCATGGAGTTTCCTCAAAATGTTGCCCTATGACCCAGCAATAGCACTACTGGATATCTACCCTAAAGATACAAATGTAGTGATCAGAAGGGGCATGTGCACCTGAATGTTTATAGCAGCAATGTCCACAATAGCCAAACTATGGAAAGAGCCTAGATGTCCATCAACAGATGAATGGATAAAGAAGATGTGGTATATATATATTTTTTATATATAAATATATATTTATATATATATATAAAATATATATATAATGGAATACTATGTAGCCATCAAAAGCAATGAACTCTTGCCATTTGCGATGACGTGGATGGAACTAGAGGATATTATGCTTAGTGAAATAAGCCAATCAGGGAAAGACAACTATCATGATCTCCCTGATATGAGGAAGTCGAGAAGCAACATGGGGAGTTTGTGGGGTAGGAAAAGAATAAATGAAACAAGATGGGATTTGGAGGGAGACAAACCATAAGAGACTCTTATTCTCACAAAACAAACTGAGGGTTGCCAGGGGGTGGGGGGTAAGGAGATAGCCACTGGGTTATGGACATTGGGGAAGGTATGTGCTATGGTGAGTGCTGTGAAGTGTGTAAACCTGGCGATTCACAGACCTGTACCCCTGGGGCTAATAATACATTATATGTTAATAAAAAAATTTTTCATGTCATTATACAAATTTATGTATCATTTTCTTGTGAATAGTTTTGTATGAATATGTATGCAATTAATAACATATGTCTTTCATTAGAATAAATTACACACAATCGCTTCTTGTCCTTTTGGTTAAGATCAAGTGTAGAATAAATTGCACAGTGCAAAGTACTAACCACTATAGGATCATGGCAAGCTACCAGGGATTCTCGAATAAGCAACAAAAAAGAGAAATTCACTATTATTTTCCAGCTAGTAGAAAAATTATTTTAAAAAGAAGAAATTCAAGAGTTCTTTACATGAAGGACGTTTCATAACTGAAAATACACTTTAAAAATGGTTTCAGAATTTCACTATCGTGAAATAAAAAAATAATATCTCCAGTTTGAGTGGAATACTTATTTCTCAAAATCATAAGTACTGCTCGATTTTTCCAATTAGTGTATAAAATATGCATTATTCCCTTTGATATAAAGGTCCTGTCAGCAAGTGTGTAGGATGTAGTAATGGACTGAATTGTTTCTCCTGAAAAGATATTTTGAAGTCTTAGTCCCCAGTACCTGTGAATGTGACCTTATTTGGAAATAGGATCTTTCCAGATATAATCAAATTAAGATGAGGTCATACTTGCTAGGGTGGGCTCTGATCCAAGATGGCTTGTGTCCTTCCAAGAAGAGGAGGAGAGGCCCAGACACACAGGGAGAATGCCATGTGAACACGGATGCAGAGACTGGAGTGATTCACTTGCACGTCTAGGAATGTCAAGGGTTACCAAAGCACCAGGAGCTAAGAGGAAGGTATGGAACAGATTCTCTCCTCTGGAGTCTTCAGAGAGAGAGCACCACCCTGCTGATATTTTAATTTCAAATTTCTGATCTCCAGAACTATATGAGAATAAGCTTTTATTTTTTAAGTCACCAAGTTTGAGGTACTTTGCCACAGCAGCCTAAGAAAGTGATACAGATGTTTATTGTTCCACATACTTCATTTAAGCCAGTGGCTCTGAGACTGATCCCAGGTTTCATTTCTCTAGCATTTAATTTTGTAGATCTGAGGTAAAGTCTAGAAATGTGTGTGGTTAATAAGTTCCCCTGATAATTCCAATAATGATGGATCACACAAAAATGTTTACAAAACACTCATTCAAATGGCCAAGGTGTTTTTCTTTTTCTCTGACTTTTATCAAAAGCCAGGCACTTTCTCCTGTGCTTTTCCACAAGCATTCTGGAGAACAAAAAGCAAACCCGTGCGTTTGATTCAACACTAACTGAAAATGGCCAACAGTAATTTTAATAATAAAGCAATGCTAGCTGCACTGAAATACCATGTCCCAAATTGTAGGCCAGAGGGGAAAGAGTTACCCAAAAACAAACAAACAAACAAAAAACCCCTCCCATTATATAGATTATATAGGGGGAATAATGGAAATTCTGACAGATTCTTATCTTGCACCAAAACAAGCAAGTGTTGCAACAATGTGAATGCTATGTGTTGCCAAAAGCATGTCCCTTTTGTAAAAGTGGCTCATTTTGAAAGTTTGAGTGTGTCCCCTTCTGCTTACAGAACATCTGCAGCACAGCTCACAGGAAAGTGGAGGGCACTGGGGGCTCATCAGTTATTCTGCATTGACTAATCTCTGACTTAGAAGCCCAAACCCTGACTTAGCAGCCGGGGCTTAGAACTTGGCCTGCATCAAATTCTCTGCCTGAAACTAGTCCAACTGATCAAATTCTTACCAATATAAGAACCATGTTTAGCCGAAGCTAATTAGAAGCTCAGTGTCAGTGTTCGTGGGACCTGGATCTCAGGACTGATTGGATCAGTTGACATTACCCTCTGAACCAACAGGTAAATTAGTCTTGATGAAAAAATCACAGGATTTGGAGTCTAGGACCCATCTTAGCTATCTCTACTTCAAATGGGACTAGGTCCAAGTTATGTAACTTCTCTGAACCTCAGCAGTCCCACCAACAGAACAGTGATGACAATTACTAATCTCCCAAGGGCCATTTGGAGATTGAACAAAATTGTATATGAGTAATTATCCATATAGTGTTTAGTTAATATAGGTAGGTAGCCACGCATATTTTCTTGGGCCATAGGCTGTATCTTTAGCCCTAGATACCTGCTTCACACCGTGAGTCAAACACCAGTTAGGAGACTGAATCTACCTGCATAACCCACCACCTTTATTGTTCCCAAAAGAGCCTGTGCTGTTGCTAGCGGATGCATCATGTATCAAAGTGGGTACCTTGGACAGTAGAAACCCTCTGTAATCATCCACTGCGACAAAATGGGTAGTTTAGCAGTTAATAAAAAATATTGATGAAATGGAAAATTCTTTAAAATTATGCCATACATACCTAAATTTTATTTTAACTTAAAATGTATAAATTGGATCCATTCCTAAGCTTTTGATGTAGGCCAAGTTTTGTTGCTGTGATTGACTTTAAACTGATCTAACGATCAGAGTTCACATTCTCTCTCTTGCATAAACCACTCGAATAATGCATTGTCTACTAGGATTTCCAGGTCTGCTTTTTATAAAGCAGAGTGAGAATGTACATACTTTTGAGAAACAATCTGAATGCAGACTCTTTCTAGTTTTATGAGCCCCTCCACCTCTAAGACTTTCAGAGTTGTTGTGCTCACGTGTGATTCAACAGCACTTTCGGCAACTCAACTTACTCTTTCCAAAATATTTATGGAACCAACAACTCTCTTTTTGTACTTATATTAAATCAGTCATGAAACATTTAATTGAAATATGTGATTACATAACAAACAGAACTGGCACAAACAGATATGGGCAGCGACACAACTGACTCTTGGCAAGTAGGCAACTGCAGTAGTGGGAACAGAAGAATGAGGAGGAAACAGAAAGCAGCCCACCAGTTGGGAGCTATCCACATTATCTAGTCATTAGGCAATATGTTTTTGCATACGGTATAGAAAGCATTAATTAATCAAATAATGGGTAGGAGGAGACTGGTTAAGAGTTTCTGACGCAGCAATTTGTCTAATAGAGAAGCTCTGAACTACTAACAAAGAAAGACTCTGGAGCCAGGAAAACTAGTATGAACCAAAAGCAGTCTTGTTGCAGGTCTGGGAACTGGTCTCATAGGGTAGGCAGCTCTATGGTTCTTTAGCTCTAGAGTTCTTTGTAAGTTCTACTTTCAGAAAGAGCTCATTTCATCAGTTCCTTGAATATTCAGAAGCTCAGCCCCAGATGAAGCTTGTACATCTTGAGCCAGGAAGGAAGAAAGCCCTTAAGCATCCTTTAAAAAAAGAAGTTTCAGAGTGTCGGACTATCAGCACCGGTAGACAGCTGAACCTCTCTTCCTTGACTGAAGACCCTGCTGGAGGCCCCTGGAGGAAACCCCCTTGCTTTAGGTCAGAGCACTCACTCTAAGTCAGAGCTGACTAGTGCTCTCAGGACAGCTTCTTCGATAAACAAACATCACCAGAATCAATGACGAGAGCAGTAGCTACGAACAGCTATAAAGTTCTTTCCCATGATCAGGTATGACACTGAGTGCTGGATGGATAGACATTTCTTATCTATGCTTTACAGTATCTCTATGAAAATATCCTATTAGCCGCATCTCACAGACAAGAACAGTGAGTATCAGGAGGTTGAAATCTTAGGAACATACTTAGGAACATACTGAAATCTTAGGAAAAAGAGCTTGAATTTAAATAAAGTTTGTCTTACAGTAGGGTAAAGGTCTTTAACCACATGGCAGAACAAAGACTGAAGGAGGGGATTTTCATGGATGTGCTGATTTACAGGAGCATGTTGGGATTTTAAGAATAACAGTTGTGAATATTTAAATGACATTCCTCAAGGTAGAGAGAAGTTTAAAATTCCAGGTTGCCAATGCAGGTGATACAAAAAAGGCTTTAGAGAGCGTATCTTGGGGAGACGGTGGTCAATATCAGTTTCCGGGTAAGGAAATGTGGGCTAATCTATTTGGAATGATGATGACATAATGGGGAGATGAACATATAAGAAAAGAAAGAAGTGCGGGAGTCATTCTTCAATATTAGGCAGACAACAAGCCTTTCCAATTTTTTTTTCTAGTTCTGCCTGAGATAACCTCATTATAAAATATTGTCCTAAGATATTGCCTACATGGCAGGCCAAACCTTGGCCACTAAGCATTTATTAGCATTTAGTACATCTCTCTCTCTATGATCGACAGGGTGAGCCATCATCCCTGGCCCACACCAATGGTTAAGTTAGAATGCTTTAGAACATGCTGGGCCCTATTTAAAGAAAACTCATACATATAGCATATCACTTCCTTTCTCCAACATCCCAGTGGGTGTTAAATTAGCATCTCAAACTTCAGCAAAGACAAGATTCATTCAAATTCACAAAGACTTATAGATATCAGAACCGGTTATTTTCTGTAAGTTCTCTCTTGATTGGGAATAATACAAGAGGGCATAGCAGGAGTTAAAAAAAAAAACAAAACTGACCCAAATTGAATATTTCCTGCTAATATTCTTCAAAACCAAAAAACTAGACCTGAATAATCAAGAGATGATCATGTTAATACTTAGAGATGTTGGTTCAAAGGTATTGTTTAGAAATTTAGTCTCATTATCATTCATTCACTCAATACATGTCTATTAAACACCTATCGTGTACCATCTGAAGTGTGAGACATTGGGCACAAAGTGGTGAATGAAAGAAAGTATAAGATCCCTACCCACAATCTCTTAGCTATCTACTCTGTACTATTGCACTCATACTAAGAGGTCAAATTCTCTAAGGCAAGTCCATGGCCAGCCTATAAGGCATCCATTAACCTCTTGAAAGTTCAGACAGAGCTTTGTTTTTTGAGTGTTTATTTTTCTAAGGAATGGGTTCATAGCTTTTATTCATTTCTCCAGTTCTTAACTTTAAAAGTTAACAACCAATAGTAAAAGAACCATGATTGAAATCAAGTAATAAGGAGTCATTACCAGTGAAGGCCCACACTCCTCCCCTCCATGCCTCTCCATTCCACCTCAATTTCTGGTTACATTTTGATAACTCCCAGTAGCCACTAGGATGCAATGGTGTGATATTTACCTCGTAATCTCTAAAGTACTATGTATAAATAATAGTTAATGTTATGGTCATTATTACTCAATTTGTAGGTTTCTTCTTCTAACAGTTTCAAAGAAAGACAAATATTTACTGACCAGCCACTGTGTTCCAAAGACACTACCTTACAACACAGGTCATTTATGAAAGGAGTAAAGAGTGACGCAGCACTCAAGCTACCACACTGGTCAATTAGTTTGATCTGCTTTCCATTTTCTATCTTTCTTTTCTTTCATCCTGTCTGCATATCCTTTTTAAAAATAAATAATGTATGGGGCGCCTGGGTAGCTCAGTGAGTTAAAGCCTCTGCCTTTGGCTCAGGTCATGATCCCAGGGTCCTGGGATCAAGCCCCACATTGGGCTCTCTGCTCAGTGGGGAGCCTGCTTCCCCCTCTCTCTCTGCCTGCCTCTATGCCTACTTATGATCTCTTTCTCTGTCAAGTAAATAAATAAAAATTAAAAAAAATAAAAATAAATTTTTTAAAGTACTGGAAAACTTGGGGTTTCTGAGGGATTTCTTTAAATGGCTATTAATTCTGGATGTTTTAAAATGGTATTATACGTGCATCCTGAGGCTAAATGGGACCAAGTAGATTTTATGAATATAATAAATAAAATAAAATAAAATGCATTTCCACAGAGCTGGAAATAGACACAGAGGTTCCAAAACCCTTTTAGGAATTAAGAGAAAATAATGTTTTTCATCATAAGCACCCTGGTCACAGTGTACAGACTGCACCCTGAATTGTACAATGGTTGCTTGGATTTTATTCTCCTTCTCCTTCATTTGATATACACTACAGTTAAAAACCTGAAGAATTTAAGCAAGCATGTCAGATAATTGTAGCCTTTGAAGCTTGACACCCAATAGATTCCTTCTTCCCTCCCTCCTTCTCTCTCTCTCTCTCCCTGCTTTTCCCAGCTTACATTTCCAGACTGCTTCTCCTAAAAGATGACTTATTTTTTTTTAATTGCACTTATTTTGACTAGTCTGGCTTTTTTAAGACAGTTTAGTTATATTCATTGCAAAAGCATTTGGAAATCGTCTATTTGTTTCCTCTACCCCAGCACACGCTCTATCAATTCATCTTCTGGTTAAGAAAGAAAGAAACATCCCACAGGAATCCTCCATTTTCAAAGTCAGGTAGTGTGTAATATCTCTCTAGGTTTTTCAGGATTTGAAGCAAAGTATATCTAGAGAAAGTGTTCCTGTCTTCTGTTGCTGTTAAATTCAAAGAAAACACGATGATTTGGCTTTGCAGAACATGAGGCTCTCCTTTCCCCTGACAGCTCTAGTAACAGTGCTTGGGTTAGAAGTAAGATCCTCAGAACGTGAAAATCAAATTCCATATAATCCGCTTACAGGGGAAGCAAATTAAAAGCTATTTTTGATATTTTTTGAGCCCAACACATGGTCTCTTCCACAAATGAAATTTGACACTCAATCCATCCCAACCACTGACCTGAGGAATGTAAGTCTGCCAAGAAGCTTAAAATTTGCTAACAAGTCCACATGAGCAATGGGCTGTCGAGTCCAAATGTAAGATTTCTAAAGAGCTTATGCCTTCTAAACAAAATCTGTTTTCTACTTTCTGTTGGTAAGTAATTTCCCTGCAAATCACTTAAGCATGGGAGTTTACTGCATTATCTCAAAATGGCATTAACTTTCAGCGTCTCTCTCTCTCTCTCTCTCTCTCTCTCTCTGTCTCTCTCTCTCAGTCATAAAATATTACAAAGTCAAGTCTAAGCCAAAAAGCTTAAGTCTATCTGGAAGCAACTCTGTCGAGATGCCATTTGTTGTTGTTGTTATACCCTCTCTTGGAGGAGGAAGCAGGTGATGCTCTAGTCTCCCTCACCTTGACTGTCTGCAAGAACACTGGGCAAGTTGTATTGCTACAAACCATACTAGCCACTAGAAATATGAAAGGGGAATTGAATTATTTGAGCCAAGAGGAAAATTACCTGGCGACATTAAAGACTTATTCTCTCTTATGCATTACATATTTACTCATAGGCAAATGTTTCTAACTGATATAGCCTAGTGGTTAAAAGTGCAGATTTTGCCATCAAACAACATGCATTCAAATTTCATTAGGTGGCTGTGTGGCCTTGGGCAGGTTACTCAACCTTGCTGTGAACAGTCTTCTATTTGATGATGTGAAGTTAAGAATAGTATCTCTCCCACAGTCACTGTGAGGATTAAGTGATATAATGTTATAACCCCCTCCTTCTTGGACTGTCTTTGGAAACTGGATATTCTCCAGCTTTATGACACTGAGCTTGAGATCCTTCCAAATCTGGCTTCTGCCCATAAAAAGTGAGGTGCAGGAAGAATTCTTACACACCCAGAAAAGCTGTCAGCCCAAGCATTTCCCTAAATGGAAATGATTTCCTCCTCAAAAGGAATTCTACTTTCAGCTTTAAAATGGAATAAGTAAAAGCATCAAGGGCAGTGCATAGCCCGTGCTAAGTTCTGAGCAAATGTGAACTGAATCTGAGACTGTGGCTGACCCGCTTTTGTTTCTTCAAATTCTTGGTACAAAATCTTCTTGCCATTATTCAAAGAATCAGTCATCTGGCTGCCTACTACCTCTGCCTTTCTGTAGGGAGATGCTCTTTACTCTGCCTCAGAACTTCTACTGGTCATGGTATCTCTGTCATATGTTGGATTTTCTGTTTCCTGCAGATTCTACTGACAGGAATCATAGAAACTGAAAGGAAGGAAGAAAAGTAGGAAGGAAGGGAGGAGGGAGGGAGGGAGGGGGGGGAGGGAAGGGAGGGAAGGAGGAAGGAGAGAAAAGAAAAGAAAGGAAAGGGAAAAGAAAGGAAAGGAAAGGAGAAGGAGAAAGAAAAGGAAAGAAAAGAAAAGAGGAGCAGAGAGTATGAGTAGGAACCCAGGAATCTACTCTGTTGATGGACAGCAGACATCAAAGAGGTGCTGGATCTTTCCAGTATTCAGAATACGCAAACCTCTAGAAGGATCAACAGCATGGCCAATATTTTTGCCTTCTTTATTTATCCATGAATTAATATGATAATACCTGAAGGGAGTCTGAATCTCTTCCCTGCAATGAAAAGAACCTACCTCTCATGTTTCCCATTGGACTGAGCATTTTGACTCTCAGGGAGTACCAGCAGGCTGCATCTGCACTTATTCCTTAAAAGGCAGGAGGCATGGAACAATGCAGTTGTCTTCAGTTGTGAGCACACACCGGGCTCCTATCAGAGGTCCAGTAGAGAATGTCAGCTAGCATACATCTTTCCTTAAAACCCATTATTTCCCTATCATGTCTCCAAATGAAAATAAGAACTAAGTGGGAAAAAGTCAGGAGCAAAGATAATTGAGAGGATCCTTGGGGGGGATCTCCTGCTTGTGGGAATGTGCTGCCTCTAAGTCCCAAGGAACAGTCCCCAGACCAAATTAGCAGGGACTGTCCTGAGCTGCCTCAGACCACAGAGATCCCTGCACCTTGATGACAGAGATCCCCTGCCCTATTCTGAGTGAATTCTTGGGCACCTGGAAGGGTGAGCTTAGCTTTCACTCATCAACTCTTTGACTTCTTCCACCATTAACCATAGCTTTCTGACCCCTAAACCAACTGCTACTATGTTAGCCTTAGCATATGCCCGTAAACCCTACAACCTAGCTGCATACCCCGATTCAGAGTTCATAACTGTGTTTGGCATATGCTACTTACTTGGGTCCCTCTATGCTTCTCATCTCAACCCTAGAAGAGGGTGATATTCCACTTAGCTACTGCCCTTGATATTCCTTAGCACAGATAATGGTTCATATCCCCAAACAACTCGGCCACCTATAACCAAGAGAATCTGAAATTTTTACATTATTTTACAAACAATCAGAAAATCCAGGTTTTGGTCCTGGATCCATTTTTATATGGTCTTGGCAAGAGTTCCTTGATGTATTCATTTGCTAGGTCCACCATCACAAAGTGCCACCCCCTGGATGGCTTCAAGAGTGCCAATTTATTGTCTCACAGTTCTGTAGGCTAGAAATCCAAGATCAAGCTGCCAGCAGGTTGGCTCTTTCTGAGAGAGAGAGAGAGAGAGAGATGCTCCAGTTCTCCTCTAGCTTCAAGACGCTTCAGGAGTTCCTTAACTTTTACATGGTCCTATTCTCCCTGCATCTTCTTACAGTACTTCCTTCTATGTGTGTTCGTATTCAGTTTTTCCCTTTTTATAAGGACACCAGTCATATTGAATTAGGGGCCCACCCTCCTCCAGTGCAACCTCATCTTAACCAATTATATCTGCAATGACTCTATTTCTAAGTAAGATCACATTCTGAGGTGCTGGGGGTTAGGACTTCAGTATGTGAACTTGGCTGGGGGCAGAAACATCATGCAACCCCCAGCAACTGGTAATCTCTGCTTATCTACTTGCCAAGTTGATGTAAGAGATAATGAACGCAAAACCATTTTGCAAACTGTAAAGTACTACACAAACAAGGAATTATTAGGACTTCAAATACCTGTTGGAATTTGTTTTGTGAGACTTACAGAACGTGACCATCCTAATGATTATCCTGTACATAAGAACTAACTAAAAGTGGCCTTGCTACTTCTATAAAACTGAAGTTATTTTTCTGCAAGTGCTGTTCCCTTCTCTTTTATTGATTTGCATAAAATGCCACTTAATGGCTTAAATATTTATATTATGTGAACTCAGTAGTAGCTTAATTTCCACAAAATAAGAAGGTGCATTATCTCTTACTGCAGACAGAGTCCTTTTCTTTCCAAGCCATTTACATTTCCATCTCCACAAGACAGAACTTATGTAAATGGATTAGTACCACGGAAACAAAATATAGTCCTTGGAGGGGAACATTTGACTGGAAACGGCCTGTACTCTGAAACTTCCTCCAAAGACTAAGTTGATAGAGAAACACTTGAAAATCAAACTAGCTGAAATGATAGAGATTCATTATGCCCCCTAAGGAAGAGACAGGAAGTTTTCTGATTGCATTTCAGTGCCTATGCAAAATGTTAGTATTTGGCCCATCTTCTGCCCGGGGAGGGGATGACAATAATCAACAATCCTTTTCACAGAAAGTAGCTATAGAAATTTTTAACACCTTTGAAAATTATTTTTTAATTAATGGCATATTAGTTTCCTGTGGCTGCTGTAACAGGTTACAACTAGCTGACTTAAAACAGCCTCACAGTTCTGGAGGCTACCAGTCCCAAAATCTGGCAAGGCCATGCTCTCTCCAGGGGCTCTAGGGAAAAATCAATTTCTTGCCTCTTTCAATGCCTGGTGACTGCCCTAGCATTCCTAGGTTTGTGGTGGGATCACTCCAGTACTGGCCTCTGTCTTCACATTGCTTCATGCTCTATGTGACTGTGTCTGCTCCCCGGCCTGAAATCTCCCTCTCTTTCCTCTCATAAGGACATATGATGGCATTCAGAGCCAACAGGAGTAATCCAGGGTAATGCCCTCCTCTCAAACTCTTTAACTTAATCACATCTACAAAGACCCTTTTTCCAAATAAGGTGACATTCACGGGTTCCAGGGACTTTGTGCAGATATCTTGGGTGGGGCCAAGAGGTATTTTTTAACTATCATACATGGGTAGAAAAAAGCAGCTTCCAATACATATTTTTAGATCATTAGTTTTCAAGCTGTTTCCAAAAAGTCTTGCAGCTCTGAAGTAGAATAGCAGGGATTACAGAGGAAGGTGAAATGTGACCAAATCTTAAAGTATCTTTCTGCCATCATCTGAACAGCCCTGCTTTTTTCTGTTTGAGACAATGGGATCCCATGGGAAATGTCATTTGTAGGAAGAATTCAGTGCCTTTAAAACAAGGCTGAAAAGTACTGTTCAAGATTGGTGATTGTGAAAATGTTTTTGTGGCTATACAAAATTCACATGGAAAAAAAATTTTCTTACACAGAACATAGACTCTCAGCACAGGAGATTCTGAATTATAAGTCTGGAAAGGAACCTTGGAATCTGTATTTTAGGAGGTATCAGGGCCAGGATTTGATGACTTGATCTCAGAGCCAGGATTAGGTATCTTACAGCTCCAGGTAAGTTAGGATCCTCTGCAACCCATTCTTGACCTATTATCTGAAATTTCTGGCAGGAACAAAAGGGATCTCCTACTACCCATTAAGAATAAGAGAAGCCTGGAGAGCCCATTTCTGTGACGTAAACAGTTCGAGGCACTATTTTTAAAGGATTATTGGCATTTGTTTAAAAGCACTACAGTTCCCCCAAAGGAAAAATATTGTATGATTCCACTTAGATATGGTACCTAGAGTAGTCGAAATTCATAGAGATAGAAAGAATGTTGCTTGCCAAGAGTTGAGGAAAGGGAAGAATAGGGAGCTACTGTTTTTTAGGTCAAAATTTCAATTTTGCAAGAATGGGATGAGTTCTGTGGACAGATGGTAGTGATAGTAGCACAGTGTGAATGCTAATGCCAGTGAGCCAGATTTACAAATGGTTAAGATGGTCAGTTTTATGTTGTATATATATTTTATCAAAATTTTTGAAAATTTTTTAGGAAGCAACACTGTTGTCATGGGCAATGTTGGTGCTCCACTTAGATCCCATAAGATTTCCATTTAACATTTATATACACTCTTTTCCAGTATGACTTTTGCTTCTAATGATCATCACTGTGTCGTATCTCTGGCTCCTCAGGCTATTTGAGCCACTCTGCACTGGCAAATGCCTGGAACATGACTGATTGAACCTAACCCAACAATTGACGGGTGCTCCCTGCTCAGGACAACTCTGAGGCACCGTTTGTGTTCCATAGTTCCCTGTGGGATCAGGTTGAAAGTAACTGCTAAAATATCTTGTTGAACTCTCACTTTGGCTGGCTTCCTCTCATTTTCTGGTTCCTGTTATGCTCCCTAGGCTCTCCTCTGGGAGCCCTTCCTTTATAAATTACTTATGTACATGGACACACACACATGTACATGCACCATTACTGTTCCATTTTGACTGAGTCAGTGAGAACAAATCCAGGTAGAGAACGGATCATACGATTCTTCCATCAAAAGAATATAAAAAATAATCTCTCCTTAATGGAATTTCTTGAGGTTTTTTTTAAGTGTACATAAATAGCATGAGGAAGTTAAGAAGAAGGCCATAGGGGTGGTAAAAATGTGTTAAGGCACTTCAGTGGAGGAAGAAAATAATTCAGGCTAGAATCACTCAAGACAGCTGCATGGAAAGATAGGAAGGATTTGGGTAAGTCAGGATTGGAAGATGACTGCTCAAGAAAAGTAGAAAATGACGCCAGAAGTGGTGATGGGTAAATAAAAAATATATATATTCTTGGAAGGGCCAGTAGAGAAATCATGTTTGAAGCTATGCATCCTGAGGCTAACTAGCTAGCAGGCATTGCAGAAGGGAGAGTCCCAAGTCCTGAAAGTAGTCAGTTACTTTCAGTAGAGCAAGATTCAGACTTAAAGGTGCTCAGCTGGAAGACAACGAGAAGCTAGGGGCCATAACTGGTAGACCACAGCAGCTAGATGCATAGGTATGTTAAGAGAAAAAATTCATAACAGATTAGAAACAAAATAAGTTTCTGGGTATTGAAAACATAATTTTTAGAAAAAAGAAAAATTGTGCTCCTATAAATATAAAATTAAAATGTGTCAAAGATCTTATTTAGGTCATTAAAATAATGAGGGAACAAGATGGAAAAAAAAAAAAAGTGCAAAGGAACGTCTGGAGACCAGACACATATATACAGTCAGAAATGCTGAAATAAATTTGTTAGCAGATGAATCCTTGCAACTCCACTGGGGGAAGAATGCATTTGCTCTCTTAAGAACAAGCATCATTTGCATTACCATCAGCTGTCTAGGACTTATGGATCTGTAAAATAGCTTGGTCAAAGACAGTAAAAGGCCAAGGCCCTGTAAAATCAAATCAGCCAAAAGAATGAGGCAGCTAATGTCTCATATTCAATTGAAAGAACACCCAGAAACCTCTTTTGATCATTTCAGTGTCTCAACTTTTTCTGATAGTGATCAAATAATTTGGGGACATGTTGAGTTAAAGAAAATTATCAGTTAACCTCTTCTCAGAACCTTTATTAGGTAACGTACATTTAGGATCAGTAGGAAGAGAATATAGTATGGACCACTTCCCAAATGTATTGGGTCATGGGACCAACCTTTTCTCATGGAATTCTTTTTAATACCTGATTGATTGATTGATTGATTGACTGATTGATTGATTTAAAAGAGGGAGAGAAAGGGGAAAGGGACAGAGAGAGAGGGTGAGAGAGAATCTTAAGCAGGCTTAGACATGGTGCCTGACACAAGGCTCAATCTCCTGATCCTGAGCTCATGACCTGACCCAAATCGAGAGTCAGACACTTAACTGGCTGAGCACCCCTAAGATATTAAATATCAATATTCTATAGAGGTATTGGGGAACCCTGCACAGGAGCATTCTAACCTGTCAGAGATAAAAAGAAGAAGAAAAGGGTAAAAGGACATCACTGTCTTTGCCTGAAGATCTTGGGTGGCTGTTAAGGGTTTTGTCTCACTGCTGAGTAAGCAAATATCTTCTACTGGTTTGCTGTAATTTGTCCGTACTTTTTTTCACATCCCTACCTTCCCAGGGCACTTCATGTACACAAGGCCCTTTCCAAATAGCACAAGAAAGGTTGGAAGGATTAGATCTGGAATGCTAGAGAAACTATTCTTGTCCCTTTCTCCACTCCATCCCAGACTTGTTTACTAACCCAAGTTATTTGTGTCTAGCATGCCTTGGGCTCAATTACAGACCAAGACATTCTTCAAAAGAAAAGAACCATGGCTAAGAGACAGCTGCCATGTACATGTCTGTCAACCTGGCTGGCTGTCTAGGGCCTTCAGGAGCACTCACTGAGGAACAAACAGCTGTTCTCATCGGCAGTTAGCTGTTTGGAGACAAAGATAGCTTCTTCCATACTGGCTAAGACCATAAAGCAAAGGCATCAAACCGCTGGAAGTATCTTCTTTCTGGGATAAATAGAACTCCCGGTCATTTTGTGGCCCAGCGAGCAAAACATGGCATTTGAAACCAGAAGGCATGAATTCAAGTCCTAACTTTTTCATTCATGAACCATCCAACTTTAGGCAATATTTCCCTCTCTTCAAGCTTCTTCTCTTTTTCTAATCTATAAAATGGGTACAAAAAATTAACAGTGAGCTCAGAAGATTCTTGTAAGCACTAAACTACTCACTGAGAGAAGACAGATTAAGTACCTACTCTATATCTGGCATATAATAAGTCCTTGATGAACATTAATTCTCCCCCAATTTATTTCATTTAATTAAACGTAATAAAGCATTTTTAGTTAGAGTACAGAAGTATAGAGTGCCACCCTTGACATCTCACAGACGGTTGTACCTGATAAATGTATTTATTCTTATATGTGTTAAAAAAATACTCTCCCTTCAAACTAGAGATCACAGATTATTTTGCTTAGGAAAAACTCAATTAAGTTTAAAAAAAGTCAATTAAAAGGAAAATATTAAGTTGGTAACATTACAGGTAATACACCAATATGGAACAATTAATTGTAAAGTGGTGCATGAATAACTGAATTTAAAGAAACACTGAGATATATGTGCTGAATGGCCCCAAGAGGTTCTAGAAGCAAAAGCTTCTGGAAGAATATTTCATCGTGCAAGAACTTTCTAAGACAGCTGAATAAGGATGGACTGGGCCAGGTAAGTATTCTGCTACCGGAGACATTCCAGCAGAGATTAGCAGACCTGTATGCAAAAATGGCAGAGTAGGGATTCAAACACCAAATGGATGGTTAGACCATGTATCCATTAAGATCTCTTTGAATCACATGAAACTGTTCCTATGATTAGAAAGATTTCTGTTCGGGAAGCTGACAGAACACACACAGAAATATTTAGTAAGTGTTTCCTGGGAAAAGGTAGTGCATTCAGTAGTTTAGGGCTTGGAGGCTCTCTGCTGGGTTCTGAGAGTCACCCGACCAAGTTTCCAGGGCTTCCCCCCATCTCTGTCTGCATGCCAATTTCCATCTCATTTCACAGGTTTTGCACTTTCTATTCACTGAATGTTTCCTTTGAGAATGAAGTCCAGATCCTCTGCCACTGTAGTGATTTCCTTTGGGTGAGAATAGTCGGAAGGCACAGGGTAATTAAAGACCATGCGTGCTAGCGTGTCTGACTGGTGTGCACCCCTTCTGATTGGTGTCTGATTTGAATAAGAATGCCAAGCCAGCAGAGTCGGGAGAAAGCAAAAACATAGGGAAGGCTTTCTAAATTATAAAAAAGAAAACGTCAGACCAGGACTGGTTTTATCTTCAGCCACACTCCTCTACCTGCCTCCTCTGATACAACACGCTCTCAAAATGAAGACGAGGGTATGCAGTTCCTGGGAATCCACAGAGAGCTTCTGCTGGGGGGCGGGATCTGACCTGCCGGCCTAACTACTTAATTTCTCTACACAAAATATCTTTCATAGGTTATCAGAGCAGCTGCCCAAGTGGCATGCTTTCCAGGGAACATGGAAAGCCCCTCAAATACTTCCTTTTGACTGAAATCCCATGAAAGCTAACCATGACTTTATAAAGCAATTGCCCCCCAGAGAAAGGAAACACCATGGCTGCAATTCAAGTTGAGGTAGAAATGACTGACTTGACCTTAGATTGGAGAATTTACATTAGGAATATTACCCGCCAGGTCCTGTCCTAAGAAATGCTCCACTCACGGTGACACTTCCTGTCCCTTACCAATAAAGGGATTGGCTCATTATTCCCATTTTACACATGAGTAACTTCGGACCTGGGGAAGGCAAGGGCCTCCCCAAGTTCACACACCTAAGAGATTCTAAACCTAACCAGTTGACTCTGAACCTATTATTTTAAACCAAGAAAAATTAAAAGATCATCAGACTAGCCTCTTCTTTTTTTATTTTTTATTTATTTTTTAAGAGAGAAAGAGAACATGTGAGCATTGGGGGGGTAGGGGAGAGGCAGGGAGGGACAGAGACAGAGGGAAAGAGAGAGAGAATCCAAAGCAGGCTCCATGCCCAGCCTGATGAGGAGCTTGATCTCACTACCTGGAGCTCATGACCTGAGCCAAAATCAAGAGTCAGATGCCCAATCGACTGCACCACCCAGAAGCCCCTAGCCTCTCCCTTTTAAACATGAGAAACAGATGCAGAAAGTATGCAGCCAGTAAGTCACAGAGTTGGCACCCAAGTCCAATGATTTCAGGAGAATCCAAACTGCAGGCTCTTTCTTAGAAGCAGATGTAATAGGGCGAAGTGCAGTCATGCCTGACACCCAGGAGTCTGGGTACCCGAAATTTAGGGAGACAGAAAAGGGTGACACTGAGAACAGTAAGCACATACTATCCCCCCTTCACAATTTCACTTTGCTGGCAGCTCAGTGTCCTAGAGCTGAATTTCTGAGGCTTTACTATGTGTCAGTCCCTCTAAGAGGCAGCAACATGGGTTTTGATGCCGAAAAAGGCATGGGATAGAGTCTCAACTGTGCCACGTTAGCCATGTGGCCTTAGATAAATGCTTACCCTGCTTAACTGTAGGAAAGGCAGAAGTTGGGGGAAGGGAGACCACTTGCCCCAAATCACACAGTCAAGGTCTGGTAGAACAGAAATTCAGACCCAGGTTTTCTATAACAGGAAATGGTAGAACAGAATGGAACAAATAACCATTCTTGTGTTATGGTTGTTGTTGTTTGAGGGTTTTGATCTTTTTGTTTTTAGTCCAAGAAGAAAGAGAGGAAAAGTGAAACAGGTTGCTGGCCTTCTAGATGCTGGATGCTGGCTGTGACATCCCTGCTACATGGGACAGCCCCGTAGCCCATGGGCCCTGAGACTGCTTCCCTGGCTCTCCCTAGGGGCCCAGTGCTGCTCTCCCGCCAGCCCAGCCCTTGCTAAGGAGCAGCCTCACCCGCTTCCCATGGGAAAAGGTGCCCTGGGGACTTGCAACAGATAAAAGGGTCACATGGAGAATGGAGCAATTAGCTGCCCGAGATGAACTGCCCTCATCAGTGACCTGGTGAAGGCCAAAGAGCCCTGCCCCCATCCTGATACTGCAGCACTCAGGAGAGGCTGAGAAGGAAAGAGGTCTTTACCATTTGGAAGCTGACAGCCTAGCAGCTGTTGTTACCCAAGATGCCAGGTCCACTGGCTTTGCTACAAGAAGCAAACTATGTGTTTCCAGGTCTGGCTGGTGTTTGCAGGGATGGGATTTGCTGTAAGTAACCAGCTGGCTTGGAGGGATGAGTGTATCTCAGGGCCTGGGGCAGCTCTGGGCTCCAGTGCCTCACGACTCCATGCCAGGGTTCCACGTGATGGATTGTAACCAGTAATTAGACACCTGGGTGATGTTTATGGCCTATAACTTCAACCCCTATTACATTTTTTATTTATTTTTTTTTTTAAATCAAACTCTTCCGAAGCCATCTGTCAATGGAGGAAGAAGCAGCAAGTGAAAAGAAGATAACTAAATGGCAGAGTTCTGGCTCTGAAATCTCATAGACCTGGGCCTAGATCTCCAGTAACCACCAGTCTTTGTTGCCCCTGGGCCACTTTCCAACCTCTCTAAGGCCTTGTTTCCCTATATGTAAAATGGAAATAATATTTATTTTTATTAGAATTGCTTTCAGACGACACAATGAATGTTAGCTATTATACTGTATTGTAATTCTCCATTCTCATGTCTGTATCCCCCACTAATGAATAAGTTATGGAAAAATAGAAACTACGACTTCTACAGGCACCTCTTGACTTAGGCTAAGTTGCCCTAGAAGTAGTGGCCTAGACAAGGATGTGAGAGCAAGTAGTTCATTTGGAGTTGATGCCAGGAGGCATGGGTAGGGGAATAGGAAAATAAGGCAAGAATGGACAAGGGAGCCAGTAACAAGAGTCTGACTTATCCAGTTGGTTAGTGCTGTGGGCAGCTGAGGCTCCATCCCATTAGGAAACTCTGGGAGATCATGCCTCTGAGTTGTTCCATTGAAAGGGTGAGGAAACTGTGCTGCTCATCCACCGACTCTCATCTACCTTTGGAGGAAGGTAAGAGCTGTGGGGGTGAGGAAGCCAGGCTGTTTATCCACTGGTTCCCATCTGCTGCTGGCTGAAGGTTGTTCCCAGGGGCATTCACACTCTGGGTCTCCCACCAGCACTGCCTACCTGGTAGAAAGCTCCGGAGCAGAAAACGTGAAGCACACACAGGATGCATCAGCATACTGCAGCAGTGAGTGCGCACAGGAAAACGGGCAGGGCACCAGCAGTGTTTGCCGCTCCTCTGTTACTCAGCTTTGAGCACAATGCCTGATGCCTGGCTGGTGCCTGGTGCATAATGAATGAATGGGGGTAATAGACACAGATATTGACAACTGTAACATCAGATGGTAAATGTTCAGAACCATAAAAGGCACAATTACATTGGCAAGGGAGGTTAAAGGGGGCTAAAATTTGCTTTTATCTAGGAAGTATTATAAAAGCTTAAAAGAAGAGGTGGTTGGGGTGCCTGGGTGGCTCCGGGCGCGTCAGTTAGGCGTCTGCCTTCAGCTCAGGTCATGATCTCAGAGTCCTGGGATTGAAGCCCGCATTGGGCTCCCTGCTCACAGGGAAACTGCTTCTCCCTCTTCCCCCTGTTTGTGCTATCTCTTTCTCTCTCAAATAAATAAATAAAATCTTTTTAAAACTTTAAAAAATAAAGAAGAGTTGGCAATTAAGTGGGATATTCAAGGATATGTTATGAGTTGAATCACGTCCCCCAAGAAATTTGCGTGGTGAAATCCTAATACCAGAGTAATAAATCCTAATACCAGAGTATGAAATCCCAGTACCAGAGAATGTGATTTTTGGGTAATAGGATCTTTCAAGAGGTGATTAAGTTATAATGAGGCCAAAAGGATGGACTCTAATCTATTGTGACTGATGTCCTTAGAAGAGAAAACTTGGATGCAGACATTTACAGAAGGAAGAATACATGAAGACACAGGGAAGGCAGCATCTCAAAGCCAAGAAGAACAGCCTAAAACATATCCTTGCTCCTCAGAAGGAACCAATCCTGCTGACACTTTGATCTCAGGTTCTAACTTCTAGAACATAAGAAAATATATTTCTGTTGTCTTTGCTGCCCAGTCCTTGCCCAATTATTACAGTAACCCTAGCAAAATTAATACAGGACAGGTAGCTCTAAGCTTTTGCAAAATTCTTTCTCCAGCACCTAGCATACTGTTTAGCACATTGTGGGGACTTAAAAAATGTTTATTCTGTGATGAATTTGGCCAAGTGGCAAGTGGAGCAAAGGCATTCCAACAGAGACGAATACATGACTAATGGCATGGAGACCAGAAAGTATGGCAGCTATAAGATACAGCAAGTTCAATGTGGCTGGAACACAAGCTAGTAATATAGTGTGACACTAGTGTTGCGACAGTAGATTGTATTCAGAATGAATCCATGTTAAGGAGTTGGGATCTTATTAAATGGTGTAGTGATGGCCCCCTCTAGTAATCACAGCCTTGATCCATTTTGATTCTAGGTTTGGTCAATGACATGTTAGCAAGTGTGATGCCAGTCAAGCTTTGAAAATCATTAGGGCACTGGTGCTTTCCCTCTCTTCCTGCTCTTAGGAACCCTGAGAGCGCACGTGAGAAAGCCATAGCTAGCCTACTGGAGGAGGAGAGAATGTGTGCACTTCTGCATGTCATCCCAGATAAGAATCCCACACCAACCAGTCAGCTCACTTTCAGACCTAACAATAAGGTTATCCTAGACCTTACAGACCAACAGAACCAACCCAGACCAGAAAACAACCCACAGAATTATAAGAAGTAAATAAATGTTCACTGTTTTAGTCCACTAAGTTTTGGGTTGGGCTCACAGTGGAAGCTAACTGATAAAATTGACAGGTTATTGAAGGTTTTTGGAGGTCTGAGGATGGCAAAACTAAGGTTATAAGGTTAATCTGGAAATAGTGTGCAGGATTTAGAAACCAGTAATTCTAACTCTTCCCTAACAGGAATAGGTAAACCAATCCTTTGCTCTCCCTTCTCTGAATTTCTCTAGCACTGCGTCCAAGACAGGCTACATACTGGGCCACACACTGGAACCCTTGACTATGTTGTGAATTTGCCATCCATAGATACTGTTCACAGCTACTGTGACATCTGCTCTTTGGATCTAAATTTCTCAAGCAAGAGGTGAATGCCAGAGGTGGGATTCCAAGGTAAGAGAGCAACTGAACCATTATTAAATGCCAAAACAAGAGGGATCAAAACAAAATGAAATTCATTGCAGCTGACCTATATGGGAAAATAGTTCAGAGCTGGAGTTCATATCAGGATAAAGAAATGGCTCTCACAACTCGAAGAGTCACAGCCCATATCTGAGTTGATTGTCGCTATTTGCTTGTAACTGCTTTCTTGGCCCTGACTCTTTCACCCTTGGAGACAGCCAGAGTTACATAGTGTAACTGGAATGTAATTTAGATATGTGGAATTATTTTGACTCCATGGCTATGATAAAAGGCTAGGTGAGAAAGGAGGTAAAAATATTTGCCTAATATTAACTTCACACTCTTTTCTCCAGCAAGTCTAAGAATTGGATGCATTGTGTCATGCTAACAATTTCAACATAGAAATAGAGCTCCATAAGAGTGCCCTTTGTTTTTGAAGACCACCATATTTACAAATCCACCACAGTAACCCTCCCAACCACACAGCTCTAGGCTGTGTGCTTCTGGTATTTCAGAAGTAACTCAATCAGGGTCACAGCAATCATGTGACTTTCCAGAGAGTCAAAGCAAGCCAGCAAAAGGACCTAAATTAGAAACCATATCTCCAAATGTCCTGCCTGTGGCTTTGTCCACAAGGCCAGCTCTGCCTTCGTAATTCCTCCAAATTAGCTATTTGTAATTCCTCCAAAGATGAGGATGGGGATAATTTGAGAAATGAGGAAAAACTGCTTGCTTTGTTTTCCACTAAATTCCAGTGTAGTCTTCAGCATGGCAAACCACATGAGACTTCAGCTGAGGTACAGAGCAAGGAGATGATGAAAAATTTGCATCTGGTGCTGCTAAGTTTGCTGTACCTTTAAAAAAAACCATAATCCGCTGTAATTATAAGGAACCCAGAATTAATACTCTGCCCACTCCCACAAGCCCCACCACACACACACACACACACACACACACACACACACACATTTTTATAACTTCAAAGGGAACTGATCCTCTGATTACTGGTAAGCTGTGTCTCTGGCATATGTGTTGAGAACATTAAGTCTTTGTGTC
Organism: Mellivora capensis; assembly: GCA_004024625.1. Taxonomy (NCBI): domain Eukaryota; kingdom Metazoa; phylum Chordata; class Mammalia; order Carnivora; family Mustelidae; genus Mellivora; species Mellivora capensis. The sequence continues at coordinate 1,409 of PISX010010074.1, read as the reverse complement.
TCTATGGAGCCAATTATGTGCAGGTCTGGAAAATTAAGAAGTTGAATTATGTTTCCGTGGATGCATGATCAGATGCTAGACATTAGAGCAGAGTTGGGAGCTACAATGACCCTCTCCAGATAAATCCACATACAAACACAAGACTTCAACAATTTGCTCTCTTCACTCGCTCAGGATGTAGGGCTTCAAGTTTGGGGATATCAAAAAGAAGCCCTATATTTAGTGATCATTCACAAATATTCTCTCACACAGTTTCAGGGAGATGTCACACAAACTATTAAGGACACATTTCCTTTAAGTGGGTATGATCTGGCATCTGAACTTGGCAAGCTGCTCAAGTGTAGATAACTGATTTCATGTTCCATATTTTGAGTGAGACTGATAGATTTTTGACTCCAAGACAAGCAAGCTCTAATTGTAGTATAATGGATGAATAGTAGCAAGGGCTGAGGAGAAAGGAAACAACAGCACTAAATTTTATCATTAATAATAGCAGTATTAAATATTATTGCTAATAGCGTTCTACGTAATGATACCAGATAACATCTATTGAGCTCTTACTGGGTACCCATGTCGAAATATCAGCTCCATCACTTATTGTCAGTTTGACTCTTGGAAGTTACAGTATTAGTTAGCTTCCTAGGGCTGCCGTAACCAAGTTCCAAAAACTGGATGGCTAAAACAACAGAAATTTATTGTCTGGTGGTTCTGGAAGCTCTAAGTCTGAAATCATGGTGTTGGCAAGGCACATTCTCTCTGCTGGCCCAAGGGGAGAATCCTTCCTGGCTTTGATCTTTGATTATTTGCTGCCAACCCTTGGCATACTCTGCCTTCTAGATGCATCGCTTCATTCACATGGTCATTTTCTCTCTGCATGTCTCCATCTCTGTGTCCAAATTTCCCCTTTTTTATAAAGACCCAGTCATACTGGATTAGAGCCCACCCTATTGACCTTATTTTATTGGATTAACTCTGTAAAGACCCCATATTCTAATGAAATCACAATCTGTGATACTAATAAGTAGGACTTCAACATGTCCTTATGGGGGAGGATACATTTCACCCATAACAGTTACCTAACCTCTCTCTCAACATCACTTGCCCTTTATAGAATGAGGACACAGGGAGTACTGACCTCACAGGGCCACTGAGAGGATGTAATGATAATGTACATAAAGTGTTTAGTATAATGCCTGGCACATAGCTGGAAGGCAATAAATGTTAGCTATTATTATCACGAAAGTGGGGATATAGATCCTTAAAGCTCAGTTTATTTTGTTTGGCTTCACAGAAGAGAAGCCCATGCTGGTAATATTTTCCTCCAACTCTAAAGGGCATAATGATTTTTCTTAGCAGTGTAAGTTGATTTTTATATGTTGTATTTTACCAAGGAACTATGTGTTGAAAAA
>PISX010010073.1:0-72756 GCA_004024625.1 Mellivora capensis | reverse complement strand
ACAAATTAAAACCACAATGAGATATCACCTCACACCAGTCAGAATGGCTAAAATTAACAAGTCAGGAAATGACAGATGCTGGCGAGGATGTGGAGAAAGGGGAACCCTCCTACACTGTTGGTGGGAATGCAAGCTGGTGCAACCGCTCTGGAAAACAGCATGGAGGTTCCTCAAAAAGTTGAAAATAGAACTACCCTATAACCCAGCAATTGCACTACTGGGTATTTACCCTAAAGATACAAACGTAGTGATCCGAAGGGGCACGTGCACCCGAATGTTTATAGCAGCAATGTCTACAATAGCCAAACTATGGAAAGAGCCTAGATGTCTATCAACAGATGAATGGATAAAGAAGAGGTGGTATATATACATGATGGAATACTATGCAGCCATCAAAAGAAATGAAATCTTGCCATTCGCAACGACGTGGATGGAACTAGAGGGTATCATGCTTAGTGAAATAAGTCAATCAGAGAAAGACAACTATCATATGATATCCCTGATATGAGGAAGTGGAGATGCAACATGGGGGACTAGGGGGTTAGAAAAAGAAGTAAAGAAACAAGATGGGATTGGGAGGGAGACAAACCATAAGTGACTCCTAATCTCACAAAACAAACTGAGGGTTGCTGGGGGGAGGGGGTCGGGAAAGGGGGGTGGGGTAATGGACATTGGGGAGGGTATGTGCTATGGTTAGTGCTGTGAAGTGTGTAAACCTGGCGATTCACAGACATGTACCCCTGGGGATAAAAATTTGTTTATTAAAAAAAAAAAAAAAGAAAAAAAAAGTTCATGAGATTTCTACATCTCTATCTGCTTTTCTAGTCATGTGGTCAAAGAAAGTGATGGAAAATAAGCGTATGTTAAAGATTCGATAAATTCTTAAGTGAAAGCATACAAAGCACTTAACAATAATCATTTTTATTCTTTGGTTCTCAAAATCATGTGGATATTCAGGTCCTTTGCTGATAAAAGTTAGATAAAAAGTTACTTAGAATTGACAAACATTTTTTGCCAGAAATCTAAGAGCAACTCAACTATCAAATAAATGTGAAATCATGGGGCGCCTGGGTGGCTCAGTGGGTTAATCCTCTGCCTTCGGTTCAGGTCATGATCTCAGGGTCCTGGGATCGAGCCCCACATCGGGCTCTCTGCTCAGCAGAGAGCCTGCTTCGCCTTCTCTCTCAGCCTGCCTCTCTGCCTACTTGTGATCTCTGTCTGTCAAATAAATAAATTAAATCTTAAAAAAAAAAAAAAAAAAAAGATAAAACCGGGGCTCCTGGGTGGCTCAGTGGGTTAAAGCCTCTGCCTTGGGCTCAGGTCATGATCCCAGGGTCCTGGGATCGAGCCCCACATTGGGCTCTCTGCTCCGCGGGGAGCCTGCTTCCTCCTCTCTCTCTCTCCTGCCTCTCTGCCTACTTGTGATCTCTGTCTGTCAAATAAATAAATAAAATCTTAAAAAAAAGATAAAACCAATGTGTCACCTCTAAGCAGCAAAATATAGAGAAATAAAAAGAAATTTAGAGCTTGTATAAGAGGTTATTATGATGCTTAATATATCTCTTACTCAAAGAATTATAACACTGGAATTAACCAGTGTTTTCAAATATTTATTAGATGATGAATTTTTGCATACATAATTTTCACTATTTAAATTTATGTTAATTTTTTTAAAAATTACAGTTAATTCTATTATTTTTGTTGACTATTTTCTATAATTGAGGATTGGAATAGTTATTGATCATCTTTTTTGTTTTGTTTAATTTTTTGTACAATATTGCCTTCTCACATGTAAAGGCATTTTCTTAGCTAGTTTTTTGTTTGGTTTGGTTTGGTTTTCATTTTTAAGTTTATATATATTAAGTTTATGTATGTCTATAGGTAGTTTATATATACCTAGTTTTTGGCTAGTTTTCATATATATATATATATATATATACATACATACATATACATGTATACACACACACACACACACACACACACACACATACCCCTAGTTCTTGGCTAGTTTACATACACATCAATATCTCATTGTAGGTGTTAATCAATAGATAGAAATTTGTTTTATTTACATTTTTAAAAAGATTTTTATTTATTTATTTATTTGACATAGAGAAATCACAAGTAGGGAAGCAGGCAGAGAGAGAGGGGGAAGCATGCCACCTGCTGAGCAGAGAGCCCAGGACCCTGAGATCATGACCTGAGCTGAAGGCAGAGGCTTAACCCACTGAGCCACCCAGGTGCCCCAGTTTTATTTATTTATTTATTTGTTTGTTTGTTTGTTTTATTGTGTAAAATTTTGCTTCATTGAAAAGACTTCTAATTTCTGGAGAAACACTATAGAACCCACCATGTAAAAGCTGCCTCCACCAGAGTAAACTTCCATTTAGAAGGTAATAATCTCTAAATGACATGACCTGAGGATTTATATGGAAAATTTAGCTACAGCATAGTACTTTGTATTTCTCTAAATAGAAATTATTTCAGCCCCTTGAGAGCAGATAGCAGGCATTTCTAAAACAAGTTGTTTTTTTCACTTGTGACAACACTCAACCTTCCATTTAGGATGAGAAGCCTAATCAAAAGTCTCTGCAAGTGAGTGTCTGCTGGTAAAGAAAAAACAAACAACAATAAAATTTAGAAGTAATTTTATGAACAGTATTTAAAGAAAAATGTTATAGTCATGGTTTTGTTTGTATTCAATATATTCCATAGAATACTATTTTCACTCCTTAATAATGCCTTTGGCTTTAATCATTTTAGCTTTCATGTTGCCTAAATATGATCCTTGCCCATGTTCATCATCTTTGCAACTTTAGCTGAAATATCTGCTATGGCTCTGATGGAGCTCTGATGGGTATAGAAAGAGGTAAATAATATAATCTTGAATGGAGAGCAAACATCATTTCCTATGTGGACAATAAAATGAAAGACAATTTAACAATATTTCTTCTTCTGAATAAATATTCTTTCCCTTTAAAGTAGATTGTATACATATTCACATTATCAATTTTTATTTTAAATTGTGAAATTCCTATTCAGAGTAATGGCCAATTTCCTGACCCTTTTTTATTTCAGTAAAAATCACATTTTGAGGGCACCTGGGTGGCTCAGTCAGTTAAGCCTCTTGCTTTCAGCTCAGGTCATGATCCCAAGATCCTGGGATCAAATTCCACATTGGGCTCCCTGCTCAGCAGGGAGCTGCTGCTACCTCTCCCTCTGTGGCTCCCCCTGCTTGTACTCTCAATCTCTGTCAAATAAATAAATAAAATATTTTTTAAAAATCACATTTTGAAAGTATCACTTTCTTTTTTAAAAAAGATTTATTTATTTATAATTTTTTTAAATTTATTTGAGAGAGAGCACAGAGTGAGAGAGCACAAGCAGGGCCAGGGCAGAGGGAGAAGCAGATTCCCCACTGAGCAAGGACCCGAAAGCCAAACTCGACCCTGGGATCATGACCTGGACCAAAGGCAGACACTTATAAATAAGGTGCCCCTTATTTATTTATTTTAGAGAGAGAGAGAGAGAGAGAGTGAGCATGTGAGTGGGGGGAGCAGGAAAGGGCAAAGGGAGAGGGAGAGAGAAAATCTCAAGCAGACTCCCCATCAGAGGCTGAGACAGGGCTCAGTCTCATAACCCTGAGGTCCTGAGCTAAACTGAAATCAAGACTCAGAGGCTTAACCTTAATTGACTGTGCACCCCAGATGCCCTGAAAGTATCACTTTCTTAAGAGTAAAATAAATGTGAGAAAATCCAACTCTAACATGTGCCATCTTTTTGACATTTTTACATAAAATTATAAATATATGTTTGAACATTAGATTTTCTCTGGCATTGATACAAAACTTTCATGTGGAATGTCTCCCTAGAAAATGGTTTTTGATATTCTCATCTATTTTCTCTGAAAAAGAAATACTTTTCTACAAATAATGTTATTTGTCAATATATGCTCCAAGTAATGATAAGATGTTATTATTTTATAAATATTTATCCAAAAATAATTAAGCATCTGAAGCTACTTACTCAGGTTCTGTTAGTGGTGTGGTTTCATTTGGCTCATTTACTGGGCTCCCATCCTCATGATTAGTGATTCTTTCATCCTCTGTCCTCATCTCGACTATGGGTTCTTTTGATCCATCTTTCCTAGAAAAATAAACAAACAAAAAAACCTTATTCATGTAATGTAAAAATGGATGCATTATGAAACATAGTTTAGAATCTCCACTTAACCCCACCTCCCCTCACTAAAAACCCAACATGGTCAGATTAAGAATACCACTAAAATTTTTTTCCCATTAAAATTCATCTCACCCACATAATCTTCACTCAGAAAAAAAAATAGAAAGGAAAAATTCCATTTATCTAAGATTTTTTTTCATCAAAATTGTGTTAATGTTTTGCAGAAGTCCAAATTGTATTTTTTTATTTTTTTAAAGATTTTATTTATTTATTTGACAGAAAGAGATCACAAGTAGGCAGAGAGGCAGGCAGAGAGAGAGAGAGAGGAGGAAGCAGGCTCCCTGCTGAGCAGAGAGCGGATGGGATGAGGGGCTTGATCCCAAGACCCTGAGATCATGATCTGAGCCAAAGGCAGAGGCTTTAACTCACTGAGCCACCCAGGTGCCCCAAGAAGCCCAAATTTTAAATGTGATCATGCAGTTTACTTTGGGAAATAAATAAAAAATAATATGTTATAGGAAATTATAACATGAAGTAGCTTTTCCCCCAACTAGCCATATGCTTTAGATTTTTTTAATTTGAAATATAACATCAGAAATATTGTTTCTATATTAAAATTTAGAAGATAAAATTTATATATATGAGACATTTCATTGCTTTAAGTGTTTCTATGAATTATATGAATGATTTTAACTATACTGTGATATTGACTTTACATATTCATGTTTTCAAGAAAATAGTTTACATAAAACAATATTATAACATATATGCATGATGTTTTCATTTGTAATTTCAAATCCTTGTCATCATTATTGGATTTTTAAAATATGAGAATAAGTATAATTTTACATAATTGTGAAATTTTTGTAAAATTAGAACGTTTACTGCAAAGTTTCATTCCTTAATAAATGAACAAAAAGAAAGAAAAACAAGGAAAGGATTTAGTGATAATAAAGGATAAAGTGAGATATAAGAATTGGGAATGATACACTCATAAGACAGATTATAATTAAGGAACACATACAAAAAAAAATGTAAGGGAGGAATAGGGGTCCTCACCTACCCAGGTACATAGTCTTACCATACAATCCTGCAACTGTACTCTAAGAAATTTCCCAAATGAAATGAAAACTTACGCCCATGTAAAAATCTCCACATTAATGTTTATAGAAGTTTTATTCATAATTACCCCAAATTGGAACCAACTAAGATGTCCTTCAACAGGTCAATGGATAAATAAACTGTGGTACATCCACACAATTAGATATTACTCAGCAATGAAGAGAAATGAGCTATTAAGCCCCAAAAAGGCATGGGAGAACTTTAAATGCATATTGCTAAGGAAAATAAGCCAGTCTGAAAAGGCTATGTACTATGTATTTCCAATTATGTTGCATTCTGTAAAAAACCACAGTTACAGAGAAAATAAAAAGATCAATGTTTGCCAGGGGTTCAAGGTGAGGGAAGGAAGTAATGATGGAGCACTGGGCACATTAAATCTATTTAGTATTGTAATGATAGATATATGGCATTAAAATTAGTTCTTAAAAATCAAGTATACTAGCAGTACACAACAAAGAAATCAAACAACAAAACCCGAACAATGGCACAGACCTTAAAAATGCTGACTCTGTAGGTCCTTCACGTACATGCACATCGAAATCTGAAGAGTCAGTGTCAGTAGAAATGGAAGAAAATCTAGAACTCTATAATCCAGAATTGGTAGTGAACAACCCTTAATACCTCTAAAATGCAAATATTTGTGAGAACTGACAATTAGGACATGTTCATCAACCAGAATAGGGACTCCAAGGAAGCAAGATCTCTGCAGTAGTAAAGATGATTAAAGAGCCCACCACAATTAAATTTTAGTTTGATGATGTTTTGCTCGCTGTTGTTATTCTGCAATTGATTCTTTAAAACAATTATTCATAATATCAATGCTATTAATGACATAGATGATGATACTGCTTGGAAAAATGTGGCTATTGATGATTCTGAGCAAAAAAGTGATTCAAAGGGTTGGATTTTATGTTTAATTATATTAACAACAGGTGCAGATCTATGGGTGTGGATTAAACAAAACAGAATCCAAAAAAAAGATGGCGAATTTGGATTTTAATTGTATACTCCTTATTGAAAATAATATGTAAGAAAACCACTTTAAACTGGAAATGATAAAATAGATATTACTAAAAGCAAGTTATAGTGTTACAAGAGAACATGGTGAGTTGTCTTAATATCCTTATTTTTGTTTTTAGTAATCTTTTACATTTTTAACTAACTAGTCTATTCATGTATTATAGAAATCTTCAAAGGATATATAGAGAAAAGTACACCTCCCTGCCATTTCCTGTTTACAGGATATTTAGTTACCTATCATAGAGACCAGGAAATTTTCCTATTTTGTTTTCCAGAGACAATCCTTCTATTCACATACTAGTATATATGAATACAAATGCAGGGAGTTATTTTTAAACAAATGGTACATACTGACTGAATATAATTTTGCCTTTTCAATGAACACTAGAACATTTAGAGCTGCCTCTTTCTTTTTCATGGCACATACTACCCCATCATATGTATGCACCACCATATATTTGGCCAGTGTCCAACAACAGACATTTAGGTTGTTTCCAATATCTTATATTACAATAAATACTACATGGGGTATTAAATGCATATTTTTAAAAAGATTTTACTTATTTATTTGACAGACAGAGATCACAAGTAGGCAGAGAGGTAGGTAGAGAGAGAGAAGGAAGCAGGACCCTGGGATCATGACCTGAGCCAAAGGGAAAGGCTTTAACCCCTGAGACACACAGGCGCCCCTGAATTGCATATTTTACTTACCCTTAGGTGAAAATATCTGAAGCACACTAATAATTTACATGAATCTAATTCCCATCCTTTATAAATTATATTTAATCATGCTTGAAGTGATATCAGAATTATTACTGATATTTTCTGTGGAATTATAAAAAGTGATAAAGCAATATTTTATTAAATTGGCATAAAAATGTATGCCATGGTTTATGGTAATTCACAATGTATAGACTGGTAAAAACTAAATAAATTCCTGCCAGGTTTCTAGAACTGATTATTAAGCAAGAAATGATAAGCACAGCAGAATAGTTAAGAGGATATGCCCTGGGACCAAACTAGCTGACTCTCACTAACTCACTGTATAAGCATTTCTCTGTCCTGTTGCCTGGATAGTAAACCAGAGATGATAATGACACCAAATTAATTTCTACAGTTTTTAGAATAGTTTCTGACATATATGCAGGATTTAATCAATAACTGTCTTCAGTACTCTAGGAGGACAAGGAGGATTTAGTTTTGGGAAATACATTACTAAAACTTGCAACTTAAACAAATTGAGGGAAAACAAAATGAAAATATCTCAAAGCACACTAGGAAGTAAATATTTATAAAATTCATAAGTTTTAAAATAAAAATGGAAAGATTCATATAATTAATGGCATCAAAAGCAAAATTCAAACTTTAGGATAGACTGGGGGAAATATTAGCAACAAATACAACATCAAATAATTAAGGGTCACATTATATAATTACAAAGTAAGAGAAAAGTTGAATAACTCCATGGACATGTGTGTGGAATACGAACAAGAAATTCCCAGAAGAGGGGTGCCTGGGTGGCTCAGTGGGTTAAAGCCTCTGCCTTCTGCTCAGGTCATGATCCCAGGGTCCAGGGCTTAAGCCCTGCATCGGGCTCTCTGCTCAGCAGGGAGCCTGCTTCTCCTTCTCCCTCTCCCTCTGCCTGCCTCTCTGTCTACTTGTGATCTCTATCTGTCAAATAAATAAATAAAATCTTTAAAAAGAAAAAAAAAAAGAAATTCCCAGAAGAAATAAAGTGACCAAAGTGAAATCATAAAACAAATAAGTTCAGACTTTACCTGGATCAGAAAAATGAAAATTTTAAATTGTATCTTTCACTTATTATATTTAAAAATAAATTGATAATATTTAATGTTTGAGAAACTATAGAGAAATAAATATTCTCTGATTTTATTAGGAGTATGAATGAGTATAGCATTTTGTGGGCAATTTGTCAGTATTTTTCAATTTTGATTTACATTCCATGTCTAAGAACATAATGTACATTTACAACAAGATTTATGTAAAAGTTAAATTCAAACCACATATTATACTTTAATACGATAAAATATTGAGAGTTTCACCCAAATTTTCATGAAAGACAAGGATAAATGCATTATGATATTTGATGTTGTGGGATACTACTTTATTCTGTGGATTTTTTTCCATCTTTTATTCTCTTTGCTTTTTTGGTTTTTTAGAGAGAGGTGGGGAGGGCCAGAGAGAGGGAGGGAGAGAGACAATCTCCAAGCTCCATGCTCCAAGCTCCATGGCCAGCGTGGAGCCCAACATGGGGCTTGATCTCATGACCTGAGATCATGACCTGACCTGAATTCAAGAGTAGGATGCTTAACCCACTGAGCCACCCAGGTGCTCCTCTGTTCTCTTTTAAGTTTTGGTATCTTCTATTAAGATCTCTTCAAAGCTCAGAGATTCTTTCTTCAGCCATGTCTTTCTTCAGATCACATTTAGAGGCCAGTAGAGATCAATCCATCAAATCAGCTATATTCTATTTCCCATTGTGATTTTATATAATATTTTTGAAAAAAATATGTATAATATTTTCCCAATTCAAACAATGAATTTTTGAAAAAGAGTTGAAAAGTATTTTCCCAAAGCAGGGGAAATGATGATGTAAAAAGTTATGATGGGTAACAAACACAGAATAAACTCCATGCTTTCATCTTCCCAAATCTTTAAGGTTAATTAAACCCAGTAGGACCTACAAACCAAAGTGTTGATGGATAAATTACCAATTAATAGAATGAAATAAAAATAAATGGCAGAACTTGAGTATACCTCATTGTTTTGCACACAGTCACCAATATCCCTCCAGTTAATTAAGACAAAAACATGATTTCTCTTTCTTTCACCCCAAAGTCAAATCAATCAACAGTAATTGACTCTACCTCGGCTATATCTAGACTCCATATATTTGTATATGCCTATAGTACTGCTACTTTGGTCCAAAAGAATATAATTCCTCTATACCTATCAACCTTCAGGTAATTCATTCTTCAAAAGTAGCTAAAGTAATCTTTAAACACTTATTGGGGATGCCCTGGTCGCTTAGTCAGTAAGTGTCTGACTTTTGGTTTTGGATCAGGTCATGATCTCAGGTTGGAAGATCAAGCTCTGGATGGGGCTCTGTGATCAGTGTGGAGTCTCCTTGGGATTCTTTCCCTCTCCCTCACCCTCTGCCCTCTTCCAGCTCTCTCTCTCTCTCTCAAATAAATAAAATCAATATATTAATCTATACATATATATATTTTCTCAATTTGTGAAAAAGAAACTAATATTGAGTTTAGTATATATTTATTTAATTAATAAAACAACGTAAAAGCACGGCAGGTAATTAAAAACCAGACTTTGTTCTAATGAGGAAAGCAGGAGATACTGGATTGTGAATTGATCCCACTCTATTTGCTATGGCACACATTACTCTTCCATTCAAGTATGAAGCAGAGCCTGATTTCTGTTTGTTCTTTGTTGTGTTCTGTGTCCAACAAGTAAGTAGGTGGCATTTTGATTGTGAAATGAATATAACGTTTTTTTGAAATGAAAATGTATGTTACCTAATTTAGTATCCCATGAAGTGAAAATATCCCTTATAAAGAATCCATAAGAAGTAGTCATGGACAAATTGTGTAGTAGGATTGAAATAGGCTTAGCGATATAAATAAAACAAACAAACAAACAAACAAAAATGCGCTGTAAAGAATAGATTCACCTATATTGCTAAGCCTAGAAATTAATGCATGAGGCTCTACATGCCTAAATGTATGTACAGAAAAACAAATAGAAATGATTCAACAATAAAAATAAATGACTTACTGACAAACAGAACACCATGAATGATTCTTAAAACATGACTGGATGAAAGAAGCTAGGCACAAAAAGAGTAAACATTACAACAATCAATTTATATCAAGTTCTATAAGGCTAAAAATTATTTATGATGTCAAATTATTTATGATGTCAAAAAGTCAGAATAGTAGTTCCCTGGTGGAGGGGGAGGAATATGAGTTGTCTGGATAGAAACATTAGAGAAATTTTGAGGATGATGCTAAGTTTCTGAATTTTGGTAAGGCTTAGGTTATACAGATAAGAACATTTGTCAAAACTCATCAAATAGAATATTTTATGCATTTTACTCTATGCAAGTTTTACCTAAAGAAAACATTAACAAATTTTGAACTGCATGCAATGATAGGCAAGTTGAACTGTGTAGGGGTTAAGTGTATGGATACCTTTGAAATGCAAAAAGTAAAATAATGGATTGAGGGACAGATAAATATGGGATAAGAGAAATATAATGAAATATTTTTATAGAATCCAAGTAGTTGATAAATGGTTGTTGACTATAAAATTCTTTTAACTCTTTTGTATGTTTTAGACATGTTACAGAAAGAGTGTAATATTTAAAAAGTAAAGGAAATGTTCTTAATTCTTAAGAATAGTTTTTTTTTATTACAGGTTTAATATACACACATACATATATGTATACAAACACACATACACATACATATTGTGTGTTTATATTATATGTGAGTGTGCATGCTCTCCTGTGCCTTCTAACTTTTTTTTCATTGAGCCTATTGTACTTTTGAAATTAGATTCAAATCTAGCAAAACACCACCAAACAAAACAAAAAGTATTTAAACCTCCTAGTTGCCCTTTTACAAGACAAAGGAGTTTTCTATAGAATTCAGCTCTATGTATTTTTTGGAATTCATATTCTAATTGAATGATATGCCACAGAGAGTGCGAAATTCTAACATATAGTCAGCTTTTGATCAAAATTTGGAAGACTAAGTTCAGAATCCATACTTATGTATTGCATAGCTATACAACATCTCTATACAACCTTGAAACTTCTATGTAGTCATCTCCTGCACTTGAAGGAATTGCCATAATTTACGTTTTTACTCAATTTACCCATTTTTTAACTCAGATTACTGCTGGTGTCCTTCTTTTATTCAATATAAAATGAAAAATAGTGGGAGGAATTATAAATACATTTGTACCACTGTCTGTATTTCTATTTCTTTTTTTTTTTTCTAATTCTATTTAAATCATAACCGTAATTATTTTTTTGGTGTGGATCCCATTTTTAGATTTATTTTTTAATAGTCTGTTTTCAAAAGCATTTGGCTCTATAACATGTTATATTTAAGGTCATATAGACTTAAGCTCAGAAAGCAGACAGTACAGGGTCCAAGGGTCTTAGAGCCGAGCTCTTTGCTCAGAAAATAGTCCACCAAGAAAGTATGCAAGCTTGACTATAGCACTAGTGTAATGTAGTGCGCTGCGAATGCTACTTACAGGTATGCAGCTTTGCCTTCTTCGAGTTCTTTACTTTTCCCACTAGAGCCACTTTTCTTCCCGCACATTCTCCTTGTGATGCACATCAATAACCCACATTGTCTAATAAAGAAGCAGCTGACGTCCGTTACCACAAGGATTAGCAAGAGTGCCGCCACGCCCAGGCCAATGACTGCTCCAAGCCCAAGACCATTAAAAAGCGTATCTTAAAAAATAAAAGAAAATAATTTTACTAAGCTCCAAATGAGAAAAAAATAGACAGTTATTTTGAAAATAAATCTTAACGAAAGAGATGGGAAAAAGTGATAATCACTGGCCCATTTTAATTTCATAATTGTTGGGAACCATTCTCTGGCTTTCAAACAGTATGTTAAGCAACTGACATGTGAATGATTTGCAATATTTTTTCAGACTTTGTTTAGAAAAAAACCCCAAAACTCCAAAGTAGCTCTCTTTCCATTATTCTTCTTGATTCCCTGGAGGGGATATAATGAATATTATCACATTCCCAACTGTACTCTATCAGAAAGTCACAACCACTAATGGATCATCATATTGTTAAAAGGAAAATACAGTTAAAACTCCTGTAAGAGAAGATTAAGTAAATGTTCTATATGGAATTATCTTAGTTTTAAGTCTTAAACTTGCAAACTATGTGTGCTCTAAGCACTTTGTTTTGACAGAGAACACATTTACAAAATCTCTATATTTTGAAATATTTTGAAAATCATCACTTTAGAACAAATGGTTTACTTGCATTTTTTCAGTTAGTATTTTCATAAATCATATTAGAAGAGAGGCAAACTTTTACAGAACTATGATGCTTATGATCTTTCTGAAGCATATCATGGGAAGATAGGGGATGATGGGAGTCATGTTTCCTTGACAGGTGGTTGCAAGAACTCCTGGAAGTAATACAGAAATTATCCATGAAAGAGATGACTGGGAATAGGATGGAATATGCTGACTGACACAGTAGAAATGGCATAAAGGACAGTGGTAGTGAAAATGAATCAAGTGTTTTATAACTATAGTTGAAGATAAGTGTAGACTACACAGACACAGCTGTGTTGGCACAAAAATAAGCACCATGGAAAGAGGTTAAACTGGTGATACTGTGTTATCTAGAGGGAAGAAAAAGCATTCTTATAAGACAATTTTAGAGAATGACACCTTTAAAAAAGAAAATTATTTATTTGACAGAGAGAGAGTACACCCAAGCAGGGGGAGTGGCAGGCAGAGGGAAAGGGAAAAGCAGGCTTCCTGCCTACTGGGAAGCCCCACATGGGGCTCCATTCCAGGATTCTGGAATCATGCCCTGAGCTCAAGGCAGATGTTTAACCCATTGAGCCACCCAGGTGCCCCTATTCAAAATGATTCTTAACGCAATTGGGTTAGCATTTGCTTACATAACATTATAAAATTATAATCATCTTTTTTAATGATAAAATACACTTATTACTTAGCATCATAATAGCAACTTAAGTATGTAAAATGTGTGTAATGCAAGTGACAGGGACAGATGTAGACTTCATTTGGAGAAAACCACTTCTGATAAAATATATATGCAAAACAAAGTTTTTCTAAGTTATATTTTTAGAATTCAGTGTAACATTTTAATAATGAAAAGATTGTGATCTGAAGGAATCAGTATAATTTTTTATTTCAAGTCAGCAAGCTGGTGTTGAATGATGACACACCTGTTTGAATACTAGTTGATTTTTCTACCGAATGACCGAGCCTCACATCTATATTTATTTTATTTTTTTTCCCAGGAAAATACATGTTTTATTAAAAAAAAAAAGAATCATTATATCTGTGACATGGTTCCTGGCACTTTCCCAAGGCGACCTTGTGGTTGACCTGTGCTAGAACATGGAGGTGCTTCTGTAGCATCTCCATGAAGTTGCAGGTAAGAATTCCTTAAGTATCTTATCAACACACTTGAAACTTTCATGCCCAAGCAAATATACTTTTGATTATAATTCTTTTATTTCTGATAAAGAAAAACAGGAAACAAACATATAATTGTGTTGTAGGAAAATTAGTTTTTTCCTGCCATTTTCAGAATCTCCATTCCCCATCATACATTATCATACTATTTAGGTAGTGATATTTTAGGAATATTGCCCAGCTAAGATCCAGAGAAATTACTAGTTTCTATAGCACTGTTCTCTTATCACATGAACCCACTTTGAGGAAAGACTGGAGACAAAAGTATTTTCCAACCATGGGAATTTAGTTGTTGTTGTTGTTGTTTTTCTGCAAAGTTCCAATATACAAATGGAGAGTGAAAGTCTAAATGTTATTTATCAATTTTCAAAGATATATGTATAGGCAAGATTGAAAAAAAAAACTAGTGTCTCGTGCTATAAAAATAATACATTAAGCAAACCAGGCTTTTAATAATTAAAACAATCATTTTATACATTTTATTCCATTATCCATTTTTAAATAAAAATGATTCTTACTTGAATGTGCCATTACAATATAATAAGGACAATTCACCTATGAAATTTCTTTGACTGCATGCAAAGCTAAAATTTTTTTTCAAAATCCACAGGAATTCATTTTTATATATTGCACATGACTCAAAAACCAAAGCTCAGAAAAGAGTTGAATTTACAAATCTGATTGGGATTAGACCCTCTGAACATATTGACTGAATGACCCTCCGCTTTAAACTAGTCACTTCTCTGCTACTTAGATTCCTCTCACATGCAGAATGGTTCTAGGCAATAAATCCCACAGATCAATGATGATCTCCTTGGCCCATTATTAGATCTTCATTTTCTTTCTTTTCTTTTCTTTTTTCTTTTCTTTTCTTTTTTTCTTTCTTTCTTTCTTTCTTTCTTTCTTTCTTTCTTTCTTTCTTTCTTTCTTTCTTTCTTTCTTTCTCTTTCTTTCTTTCTTTCTCTCTTTCTTTCTTTCTTTCTTCTTTCTTTCATTAATTGAAAATTCATAAACTGAAAATTCTTTCAACTTAGGCTCCACACCCAACACAGAGCCCAGTGCAGGGCTTGAATTCAGGACCCTGGGATTAAGATCTGAGCTGCCCCGTCACCCCTTTATTTACTTTTTTTAAGGATGAAGAGACCGGATTTCTACTTAAATGCCCTAAACCTGGTGTCTATCACATATTGCTGTATATCCTTGGGTGAGGCTGCTACGTTCTCTAGGACTGAGATGACACTTTATTAAAATGAGGACAATTACAGAAACAGCAACAATCACAAACTAGATCATGGGGTTTTGGGAAAGACTGCTGTGAATATAATAATGTACCTAACACCTCTGGCACTTATTGCCCAGCACAGAGTAAAAATCTAATAAGTATTGGCCGTATTATTCTGTTGTTGTTATTGTTGTTGTTGTTGTTATTGCTGCTACTATTATTTTGCTAGTGTAAAATTCTAGGAAATGCGGTTTTGGTGGAAAAAAAAGACCATCTAAAGTTAAACTAGTCTATAAACATATTTCTTTCATCAGCACTCTAATGTGGGACACTTTCTCTTATTAACCATTGATTCATCTCTTGGAAATACAGTCATTTTTACTTAGGCTTAGCTAGTTAGCTTTTAAATGATAAATATTTTATTTATGACCTTTTAGCATTAAACCGGTATATTGATCTGTTTCATCTCCATCTTTAGAAAAGCCCTTAGAAACATATTTGTAAAACACCTTATGGTAAAAGAATACTGATACTAAAATAGCTATTACATTTTTTTCTAGGGAAACAAAATTATACCTTTTTAACTCATGATTATAAATGTTGAAGGTAACTTGAAGTATTTTTATGGAAAATCAAGTATTTCTAGTCATTGCAGAGGATAGAATGTAGAGCAAGTAGGCTTATGTAATAGATTTGTAATTTTCTTTTGCAAGTTATGGCTTTTTTAAAAATTGGCTTAAGAATATATTTAAATGGTAATATTTTCTAACAGCTCATGAAGTTAGGCTGTAATAACTATGAAAGCCGAATTTTCTAGTGTTTTTATTTTATTTTTATTTTTCTGCCACCTATTTACTCTGGTGGGGAAATTAACCTAAAAAATAATTTTAAGAATTATAAAGTTTAAACATCTATTTTTTGGTATATATTTTATTATTGAAAGTAAATAGGAGAATCAGGCTGACTGAATTTGTATAATTTCCCTCCCACCTGACCTTTAAGCAATCATATCCTAAGTGAAATAAATACATAAAGCCAAAGCATTAAAATAAGAAAAAAGAACTTCATTGTAAATTTGTCATATGCATATCTTCATGTTTCTGTATAGAAGTTAACTCACAACTAAAACACTGAATTAATTTTCCATGAAATTTATTACATTTGATAATACTAGTTTTTCAAAAACCTGTATGCTATATTCATAAAAGCAGCCTTGCTTTTTGGCTCCTTAAATAGTTTAGCATTTTATTTATCTATTTTTCCAATGCATATGTATAATCGTCTCCAAGTAGATTAATAATGACTTTCAGACTTGGAAAAATAATAAAAGCACAAAGAAAATTTTTTTGTAATCTAATAGGTCCTAAAAATGGAGATTTCATTTTTCCTCCCAGAATAGTGGCAGTTATTTCTGTAAGAGATATTCCTAAATATCAGTAACTAAACAGTGTATTAAAGACAAAAAGACATTCAAAAACCTTCTGGTGTTTCTCATAACATTTCTTAGGTACTATATCCTCCAAATCACAGTAGGTATACTTTTCTCCTGTTTACATGTACTTCCTTCATCCTGCTCAGAGTAACACACTTTCAAACATCAGTTGGATCTATGGAAAATCTGGGTGTAAATCTATTCACATATATGTTGACACATATATGATATATATATGTGAATAAATATATATATATATATATATATATATATATATATATATATATATATATATATATCTTATCTGAAAAGAGGTGAAGCAAGTAGCTTTTTGGAGCTGGGCTCCATCTAAGCCATGATAGCCAGCTACTTTAAAATCAGACATCTGGATTATCTAAAGACTTTGTGGCTGCATAGTTTAGAAAAAAGAAAAAAAAGGACTATCAAACCATTTATGCTTCACAAACCTTCATTGAGTACCAGCCTAATTAGTGTAGAACTAAACGGGCTTCCTGATATGTGCTAAAATCGAAATAATAAAAATTAACTTAAATCTTTAGGTTTATACATCCTTTTAAGTCTTTTTTTACTTAAAAAGCACAAGTTCCTAAAATTTAATTTCATTCATTAATTTCCAAACAACACAACCAAAGAACAAAAGTAAGACTTTTATGTTATCAAGGGCATACAGTGAATAGTAAGGGCTTTCACCAGGATATGGTTAATCTTGCATTAATAGAAGGCACACACTAGGGTAATAAAAAAAAAAGATATTGTACTAATTTAAAAGCCACCTACCATCCTTAAGGATTTCACAGTTTGTTATTGTGTTGTTAGATGAGCTGTTTTCAAAAAAATCACCTGTCACTTACAGACTTGGGAATTATCTTAAATTGGTAAATTAAATTTATGTTTTGTGATTTTTCTCTTAGGATTCCCCAAATTAACAAAGAATAAAAAGATGTAGCAGAGGGGTGCCTGGGTTGCTCAGTGGGTTAAGCCTCTGCCTTCTGCTCAGGTCATGATCTCAGGGACCTGGGACTGAGTCCCGCATGGGGCTCTCTGCTTAGCATGGAGCCTGCTTCCCTCTCTCTCTCTGCCTGCCTCGCTGCCTACTTGTGATCTCTGTCTGTCAAATAAATAAATAAAATCTTAAAAAAAAAAGGTGTAGCAGAGAGAGTGAAAGTATAGAAATGAGACAAGGGTCTAGACTGGTTCAACAAAATATTTCTTTTTTAATTTTTTTAAAAAGTTATACAAATTTTAATAAGTTTAACAAGTTTTAGTAAGTTTTGCAATTTCAAGAGAAATGTCTTATTATGCAATTATAAGGCTTTCTAATCCCTACTGGAAATACTGACCTGTTAAACAGAACCCAAATCATGTGAGATTTGTCTTTGGACTTGATAGTCTTCTTTCATCTAAACTAATTGGGAATCAGGCATGTGTAAATGTGGTATTTATGTATTTTAGTCATTTAGAAAAAAAATCATTCCAAACATTAGGAGAAGGAAGGGAAAATGAAGAGGGGGAAGTCAGAGGGGGAGATGAACCATGAGAGACCATGAAATCTGGGAAACAAACTGAAGGTTTTAGAGGGGAGAGGGGCAGGGGTGTGTGAGCCTGGTGGTGAGTATTAAGGAGGGCACATATTGCATGGAGCACTGAGTGTTATACACAATGAATTATGGAACACTACTTCAAAAACTAATGATGTACTGTACAGTGAATAGCATAACATAGTAAAAACATAGAAATAAATAAATAAAACAAAAATGTATATATATTTGAAAAAAACATGACTTTCAGGTCAGCTTGGTAGACGTAATCACAAATTTAAAAAGTAAGGTCTGATTTACTTATATTATAAAATTCGCTGTTAAAAGGGAAGTGTTAAAACCACAGATATTTCAGTCTGAACACAATCTCTTACACTATTTCCATTTCTCCAAATACCACATTTCTCTTCTGTGTCATGACCATGGGCCTCCTGCATTTATGGTGCCTGGTGTTCATTCCTGAATTGATGGATCCATTCCATTTTGATTCATATTTAATTCCCCTGTTTGAAATAAAGGTTTGGACTTCTAAGGTTTCCAGTCTCTGGTTAATACCCCTTTAACTGTATTAGTTAGAAAGAAGGAGAACATCATTACAAATTGCCTCAGCAAGGAGGATTAAAAATACCATTTTCCATTAATTTAAAAAATTTAAAAATCAAACAGCAAACTCAAGAGCCACTGTAATTGGATTTTATATTCTTTGTCCCCTCTAAGGTACTTTTATTATTGCTTCTGCCTACACCCAGAAAAAAGTGGAGTGTAACCTCCTAAGATACATGTTTTTCATTTAAATTATAAACAGGTATTTGCGTGTCAACAGGTAATATTTTATGACATACTTATACTTTGATAGACACAATGTAAAGCAATGTATTGTTTATATTTTGTGGTTCACTCACTGCATTAGATATAACTAAATCATGATTACAATTTTATTCTGTTACGTTATTGATAAAATGTGGGTAATAATTCTCATGTATCCTAGCTAAAATATTCTTTGAGAATCATATTATGAAAACAGTTTGGGAATTCCAAAGCACTGTACAAATGCATTATTATTTCATTTGTTATACTTACTACTTTATGCTCACTTTGTTTATAGTAACTTCTTATTTTTGTTTTTTGTTTATAGTACTTTCTTTTAAAAAAAATAGAACTTTTCCACTTTTACCCAAACCGTTCCTTGATTTCAATTTTGCTAACATTTATGAACTATGATGCATAAAAATAATTGTAAATTCATATTTACATTTTACAAGTGAATTTTTATTGTTGTTTTTGATAAATTATCTTTATTAAGGTCTAAGGTTTCAGATCATTTTCATTCTTCCGGTTTTAGATGTGCATTTCACTGTGACTAGAACTCAACATGGGTAAATATCATTCCTTTTTTAATTGTTATTCATGTAGCAAGTTATCTTTCTGGTCATTCCCATACTACTGTATGTCAAATGAAAATCTGTCTTGATCTTTGTAAGAGTAATGTTAAAATAAACGAAAGCAAAAGAATTATTAAAAATTCTCTTTTTGTCTGAGAGATGAAATTGACTTTTGCCTGGTTTGGGATAAGAATATATTCGTTTTTTTAAAAAATTCCCTTCTGTAATTCACTTGCCTTCTTTACCTCATCATCAGATTTTTTGTTGTTGCTGTTATCATTATTTTTTTGTTATGGTTATTTTGTGCATTTTAGACACATTTGTCTTCACTGAAATAAAAAATAAGATTGAAATTTTCAACAGATTATTTCTAAGTGAATCAAAACCTCCTCCCTAAAATAAAGGCTGTACCTCTTTTGTGTTCTAACTTTTTCTCTCTCATATCTTGGTTCCCTTTTAGACAGCGTCTAGTATTCATGAGATAATGAAATCATTTACATCATTCAGACTCCTGACAAAATGCACTTACTAGCAACTTTTTAAGTTCACTTGAGTTCATATTATTCAGATATTTAACTGCTTAGTGAACTAGCTGAATGAAATCTGCGGGTATAACAAGAATTTTCAGGCATGCTCTTTCTTTCTTTCTTTCTTTCTTTCTTTTTCTTTCTTTCTTTCTTTCTTTCAGATTCTATTTGTTTATTTGACAGAGAGAGACAGCAAGAGAGGGAATACAAGCCTGGGATGTGGGAGAGAGAGAAGCAGGCTTCCTCCTGAGCAGGGATCCTGATGTGGAGCTAAATTCTTCTAGAACCCTGGTATAATGACCAGAGCCAAAGGCAGATGCCTAATGACTGAGCCACCCAGGCGTCCCTCAGGCATGTGGTTTTCAATGAATAATGTAAAGAAAAACAGTATGCAGTACTAGTAATAATTTGGATGGCTGTGAAAGAGCATTGTTACCAGTGAAAAGAAAACTGCAGAGTTTTTTAGAAGGGATTGCTTTTTGGGAAACGAATCTTGGGATTTTAAAATTCAAAATCTTGAAAAATATATATAAAAACAAAAAGTTATAGTTATGAGAGAGGTATATAATTGCATGAAATTACACTATTTGTAAGTGTATTGTGACCAGTCTGACATATTTTGATTTTTTAGGATCACCTACAAGTAATTTGCTGTGTATTAAAGGGGCATGTATTGTGTTTATGGGAGCTCTCTCAATAATTTAAAAACAAATTATAAATGTTCATGTCAGTGATTAATACTTGATAATCCTTGATAATACTATTTGTATTCTCCACACATTAATTTAGAAGGGAAATTTTCAGGTTTTTTTAAAAAGATTTATTTATTTATTTTAGAGAGAGCAGGAGGGACAGAGCATGTGGTGGGAGGGGAGAGGAATAGAGGGGGATATAGAGAAACTCATGCAGATTCCATGCTGAGCTTAGAGCCCAGTTCAGAGTTCAGTCTCACAGTCCTGTGATCATGACCTGAGCCAAAACCAAGAGTTGGACATTTAACCTACTGTGCTACCCAGGTGCCCCTGAAATTTTCAGATTTTAAATATTGTAAGTAAAATAATCAATAATTTTTCAGTATTATTCAAATATATTAACAAGGCAGACTGTGGTTACATCTATCTGTTTTAAATCCTCAAGCTATTTTCAATACATTTTAATAAGGTGATCATGTTTTTTCTAGGTATACTCAGTTAAGCAATATTGAGGTAGATGGTTTCTTGCTTACTACCAAATTTCTTTGGAGGAGAGTGAAGATTGTATTTTACATTACTATTTCTTACCACTGTGTCTCCGTTTTTTAGTTATTTTGATTCTCATGTTAAAATGTTCTTTACATGTGTAACTATTTTTATGTATATATATATATATATATGACATATATATTAACTAAATGATAATCCAAAATTTCCCTTCAAGTCCTTCTCCATACTAGGAAGTATTGTCTGGGAGAAGGTGGGTTAAGAGGGCAACACACATAAACCAGACTTTTATTCATTTATTTATTTATTTATTTATTTATCTATTTATTTATTTATATTTACTATTTGATTTGGGGCAAGACAATTAGCTAATTGATGATATTTGGTTTGGTATGGGAAGGGAATTGTAAACATGTATATTATATAAATGGTATTTATAATTATAAAACTCTACATTTTCCTAAGAATGTCTTTTCCTATATAAGTTTGTTTACAAAGGCAAAATTATAAATTAACTATCTTTTCAAAATATTTTCTAGTCCTTTGACATTACAGAAATATTTTTGCCCAAGGCTAAATTGGGCAAAAATACATGACCATCCTTTATTCTAGCACAATTTTATTAAAAAACTTTATCAAGCAGTTGTGAAGATAAAATATGAAAAAGGCAAATGATTCTCTACTCTGGGGACTCATATGAATTGGGAGAGATGAATAAGACATGTAACTTAGAGACTGAAATGCAGTGCAACTGTTTGCTTTACTTGTGGTAAAAATTAGTGTGGCCTGAGCAGATAGGTGGGAAAAGCATATAAGTTAGTAGTTAGTGGTCAGGTAAGACATGATAGAGAAGACAACGTTTGAAAAGTATTGAAGTATGAGAAGCTTTCCAGGTGATGAAAGGAGTCTATTTCAGTCAGTATATGCTGTGAGCAAACATGGAGATATATGAGAATAAATGGTATGTTTTGACATCAGCATAGATAAACAAATATTAGAGGTGAGATATTGAGTATGATGGGTGCAGGTTGGAGTTAAGTGATAAAAGTGATGAAGTTAATAAGAATGGACCCTGCAACTGAATAGATAAATAAATCACCCAAACCAAAATTGACAACCACCACCACCACCACCATCAAAACCTCACAAGTATGATCTTTTCCCAAAAGATGGCAGAGAGTTCTTAGAGATACATAGGGAAGTAGATCCTGTTGCAGGGAGGGAGGTAGGGGAGGCATGGGCTATGGCTTAGAATGTCTCTCCAGTCTTCCCTCTCTCCTATTCCATGCCCATTTCCATAATGCACCCAGGCTTGTCCATCCCTGCTTGATGCTTGAAGCAGTGAGGAAATAGACTCGTCCTAGAACATGTGATTAGTGATTGACTCAACATTAGATAATTAGTGGCCATTAATATATTTTAAAAAGATACTGTATAAGATAAAATAAGATTATCATTCACATAATATATATTTACAATTATGTATAATTATTCTGTATACTTTTAAGTGGAATAACATTGCAAGTGGATTATCACCTTCACACCATTTGTTTGTTCACTTTTAATCTACAAAATCTCCCTTAAGGTTTTAGTATTTATCTTTTGTTGGAACAATTCCTGTAAACAGGAACACTCAAAAATATAAAGTTATTGTTCCATGGGAGTGTTGATGGAAACCTGTTACACTCTCAGAAAAAGTTAAAATAATATATTTAACATAAGGAAAAGAATGAAATAAAATGTGTTAATTTTTTTAAAAAGTTGGCTAAGCACTAATAGAGAACAGCACTTTTTTGATAAGTGTTTCAAATAACTGAAAACTTTAGAAATGAATATTTGTAAGTTTTTCACAATGCTGGTGCAATGATAAACCATGAGAGATTGTGAAATACCTAAAGTCCTTGCACATCAGAATACCTATGCCCTTAACTACATTGACATTTCAGATTGCTAAGTGTACCTGCACAGAAACCACTGACCCTTTCACACAAAAATAAAAGAGATATAAAATATCTTATATGTCATATTTATTCAAACTGCTACTTTTGAAATTTATTTTTATTTATTCACTAACTCCGTACTTTTTCCATATGCAGTTTAAATTTTATGATATATGTTCAGTTTTCTTTGTCAAAAGTGATTTAGGTATTTCTTATAAGATAATGAAGGTTTTTATTGGCTTATAGGAAAAAAAACCTTCTTAGGCTGGAATGAATATGACCAAATTAGACATCAGCTCGTGTTAAAGAATTGAATAATTTAACTTTAGTCCCTTGGTTTAACCATTACTGGCAAATTCATTTTTTTCTGTTAATATTAAAAGGCTATTCCATAAATAGAAAATAGAATTCTTTGCACAAATAGAAAATACCTCTTTTTCTTGTTCTTTTTTTTCAAGATTTTATTAATTTGAGAGAAAGAGAGAGTGGGTGAGTTGGGTGGGGACAGAGAAAAAAGGACAAGCACATTCCCTGCTGAGCACAGAGCTCCACAAGGGGCCTGACCTCAAGACCCTGAGACAAAATCAAGAGTCAGATGCTCTCCTGACTAAACCACCCAGGAACCCCCAAAATACCTTTTTTCTTAAACACTGTATTACAAAATTGAATCACACCCATATAGGATTACATTACAATTTATATTTTTAAATTATTGAAACTCCAAACTGTTTAATCTATTATGAAATTATTAAGTCTACATACCTTTGAATTTTATAAATATGTAAGACAATAAATGAAAAATATGACTATATGGATGGTATTATTTTCCAAAGAATTTATAACTTGGGTTCTGAAAAATTTCCAATTTTAGATATTCACTGCATTGGGTCTTAGAGACTTCAATTTCTGCATTAGGGTTATAGATTTTAAAAAGTTACATTATTAAAATTAAACATCTAAACACATAAGACCACTTATAATGTATATTATTATATAGTGCATCTAAATAGTATATTGTATTGTATACTTCAACTCTAAAATAGAAGTGCAGATTTTCAATATATTTAAAAAATACATCTAAAATATCCTTCCCTGGGCAAATGGATAAACTATGGTACATCCAGACAATGGAATATTACTCAGTGCAAAAAAGAAATGAGTCATCACATCATGAAAAACATGAAAGAACCTTCAATGCACATTATTAAGTGAAAAAAACCAATGTGAAAAAGCTATATAATATATGATTTCAACTATAGATATGATGGAAAAGGAGAAGCTTTAGAGACTGTAAAAAAGACCAGTGGTTGCCAGGAGTTAGGAGAGAAGGAGGGATGAATAGGCAGAACACAGAGGATTTTTAGGGCAGTGAAACTATTCTGTAAAATGCTATGTTGGTGGATAGATTTCATTATGCCTTCATCAAAACAAGAATAAATCCTAATACCAACTTTGGACTCTGGATAAAAATGATGTCAGTGGTTTCAATCTAGGTTGACCGATTGTAACAAATGTACCACTTCCCATGTTGATTATGGGGAGGCCAGACATGTATTGGGGCAGGCAGTATATAGGAACTCTGGACATTCCTCTCAATTTTGGTGTGAACCTGAAACTTCTCTAAAAGGTAAAGTTTATCTAAGAATGAGAAAAAATACAGAATTGTATCTTTAAAATCTTCCAGTAAATGGTTATGTGCTTGGGTTGACTGGGAATGTCTGTAAATTTGATAAACAATCTTTCACACCCTTTAATAATTAAAAAAAAAATGGCATCCTAGTGATGACTGACACACAGGAAAGTTGTAAACATTTTTAGCTTTGTGGTTTGGTAGGAGGGGACCCACCAATGAATTAGACCAGACTTTGCTGTAGAGAAATATTTCTATCCCTTTAAATAAACTTTCCTTCATGTCTGAGCCATCTGATGGAACAGTAAGTCTCCGGCTAGCATAGAAAAACGCCACAATATTTTTTTTCTGTTTTCCACCAATAAGCACTGCAAAGATAATATTTTTCTTATCATTTTTGAAGAACATCAGAGTTTTGCATTTAGCCTTCCATGTAACATATACATTCAGTTTAGCCTCTGTGAAATTATATAGAAACAATAGCAAATTGAAAGTTGTTGTTCAAGCATTTCTCAAAACAGAAATGCTAGTTTGAAGAGTTGATTTTTACTTTTATTAACCTTATCTAAGCAGGAAAAAAATATTCTATATTTATTATAATATGAATTTTTAAATATTTTCATTATTTCTCTTTGTAATAATAAATGAGAAATCAGTAGAGAAGGAAGGATATAGCCATGATGCAAATTCTGATTCCAAGCTGTTTATTTTGATTTCTTAAAATGAAAGGGACAGATGCTTATATAAAACCATCTAGTTGTGTTTTTATTAGCCAGTACATAAAAATATTACTTCATACTATTAGAAAATGATCTTTCTATAAACAATGTAAAAAAGTAATTTTATAAGATGTTTTCAGAAAATGTGCAAAAATTATAAAGTGATTAAATTTAATTTGATATTCTTTGGGGGCTGTGAACTGAATGTGAGCTTATTACACTGATCCTGGGAAAGCAGCTCTGTGTGTAGGAATTAAAGTGAGAAAGGTAACAAGCTGACTTGAAGTACCATGATTACTGGAAGGAACTGTGGCTGGTTAGTACATGGCCTTTCCTGAGCCACATTGATTTTTTATGAGGCTATTAAGAAGAAATAAAAGGAACTAAGTCAAAGACACGGGACCATATACATTGTAGACTAGGGATTGAGTTATGCCATCTCCGATTCAGTGTAATTTGATAAAACAAAGATAGGAAGAATGCTGAGTCAATGACCAGTCGTCATTGGGCTTCTCTGATCCTCAGTTTGTTGACATAATAAGATAAAGTATTGACTAGGATATTAGAATACATTTACTAAAATCTCTTTAGCTTTTTCACAGTGACCCCAAACAATGAAGTAATATATAGGTAGTAGAGTAACATAAAGCCACCATGACGTCACTATACAAATATCCAATGATTCCTAGGTACTCCCCATTTGATACCAGCTCATTTTCAAGGGTTTTCAGGAAAAACAAAAACAAGAACAAAGAAAACTTAACTTTCTTTCTCTCCCAATGTACAAAACTTTTGTAACTACTGAATCAATTGAAAGAAGTTTAAAAATTATAACAAAATACAGATAATACATTGACATTTCATTTTGAAATGTATACAAATATGTTTTGATGGGAGATATATAGATTAAGATATACATTTGAAGGTGGGCTCTTCTGGAATAAGAAAGATTGAGTGTGCCTTAACACAAATCTTGAAAATGAACTTTTTCTCCTTTGTAATTTCTATATGATTTCATTTTTATCTGACAATGCAGCACTTGATATAATTATATGAGACTTCTGTATTCATATCTAAGTCAGCAATTTTTTACTTTATAAAAACTAATTGAATAATTTCCATATTAAAGAATTATCATTTGAACCCAGGTCCAGTATAAAACAAAAAGAGAAATAAAATGTTTTTTTAAGAGCACTGGACCTGGATGCTAATTATGACTTTTTGTGTAAATTACTCAATTTCTTTAGGCCTCACTATTCTCCTCTAAAATATGGGAGAAATGATACTTCAGAGGGATTTTATGAGGAATGAAGGAAATATTTCACACAGGATGTGACATAGTACACATTAAGAAACAGAACCAAAGCTACCATTTTTGTTTCATACCTTGTCCATGGTTGAGCAGCAAAACTTAGGAATTTTCTACAATTTCATTCGCATGGTGTTTAAACTGAATTACAGTAATACATTAATTAGAGAGATTTGAAAAATCTCTTCAAGCATTTACATCTGCCTTTCTAAACTTTTGCTAGCAAAGGAAACTACTTAACAATGCTTGCATTATTAAAATTATTAACTTTATTCCTGTATTTTATTTAGATAGAATCTGACTCTTTTGGTCTCCTACTTGTCACTGAAGTTTGTAAGAAGACTTTAGAACTAGTTTACTATGAAAGAAACACTATTTAGTAGTGTTTCTAAATTATTTTTGCAATTGAATCTTAATTATTTGTCCCAAATAGAAGTCACTCAATGATTATATGTTTATTACACTGTGATATTGGATTTGATCAAGTTAGGAATGAAAACACACAACAAGGACAGAAAAGATTTATACCAGTAATAAAGAAAACACATATAACAAAGCTTTTTCTCAGTTTTCTTTATTACAACAATGGAGACACAGAGGTACAGAAAATAAAATGACATTTAATTTACTATGAAACACATGCATAGGATTACACACAGTGCTAGATATTATGTTGAGGGTTTTAAATAAGAGATGATACTGAAGACAATACATTTATAACGTACATTTTTTTCAAGAAAATAAACCATGATGAAAAGAAATGCAATTAAAATGATCAGAAATAGTCACTTTAAAACACAAGTGTTATACATAAAATCAGTGTAAGATGTGAGATAAAATATTCTTAAAGAAGTTAATGAATCATGGAGATTACTTAAAACAGTAATTTTTAATTGCTTGCATTAAAAAAAATTAACTAGGAGATTTATTTCATAGTGCTCATCTAGTACAAGTATATAATAAAAATAAATATGGTATAATTAAGAAAAAGATGCTATCTCTTAATATTATGCAATGCTTATAAATAGGTTACTTTGTATTTTCATTAGTTAAAATGGAATGATAAAGAATAAGTTAATTGAATTTGAACACATACAAATTAAGAAATTTACATTATAACTAAAGATACATTTAATTAATTCACACTTAAAATGAAATTTGAGTCTACTTGATTCAACCTACCTTTAAAAATTAGGCAAAATAACAGTCTACCAACAGAGCCATAAGGACATCAGCTGCAGTTCAGATCAGCACAGATATAATAATAGAACTCTTGAACATAGGTGTTTTCCTTAGCTGTTTCAATTTTTTCTTCAATTTAGGCTTTAAAATTAATTAGTAGCCATAAAAGAAGAATGGACTGCTATCAGAAAATCTATCTGGCTCATATTATGTAAGATAATAAAACCAAAGGTATTCGGAAAACACAGCATTGATATCACACTCTTATCTCTGTCTTTATGGCAGAACAATTAAATTTAAGTTTACTGAAGTTGTTTGCCTTAGGTAAAAATTGAGAAGCTGTCAAGATGCTATTATAACCTTATTGTATTTCATCAAGTTTTTAAATATAGTAAATTAAAAAGAGATAATACTACAGCTTTATATTTAAAAGTTAAAAAGAAGTGGTAACTTTAAATGTTAACTCTACCCATTTAGATGGTAACACAGAAGAGATCAGGTTAAGGAGAGGTTAGAAAGATTTTTTTTCTTTAGTTAGGTCCTAAAATTTACTGTGGTAATACCTTCTGAATTCTAAGATAAACTGTCAAGTATTAACAGTGATTAAATAATTCTCTTTATTTTTTATGACATAATCAGCTGGGAATGGAACTTTTACCAATTTCAATTCATATTGAGATAATTTCAAGGGCTATTTGTAGAATACTTGCATCTCCAATAATTTAAAATATGCAAATTTGAGCCATCCATTCAGTGAATTAGTCTTTCTGAAGGTTTTATGACATATATCCATAGCACAAATGGTAAGACTTTAAGATTTAACAGTGATTAGTGGAAAAGAGGTAGAAAAAATAAACCCTATTTATTCATGGGCAGAAATTGAGAGAAAGGGATGGAAGGCTGGAGGGGGTTGGGAAAGAGAGAGAATAACCCAGCAAGAGAGACAAAGAGGAGGAATAAAAGGAATGCAAGGGAGAGAGAATATTAGAAAGAATAAATCGGAAGGAAGGAAGGAAGGAAGCAAGGAAGCAAGGAAGGAAGGAAGGAAAGGAGCTAATATAAGACAAAACCTACTTAATTTGTACCTATTCAAAGGTTGTTTAAAGGATATTACACCTCACAGATTTGAGTCATAATAAAATACATTAAATGACACATTTGGATACAACCTTCATGCTAAGTAAAATTATAATACATAAGGGCTAAAGAAAATTATAAATAACATTTAATTTAGGTAGCACTGTCACACACTATTTAAAGTTCTTAATGCAGCTAATGTCATAACCAAAAACAAACAGGTAGAAATTTTCAGATAATTTCACGTGACTAGAGAGATTTCCTAAGTACTGCAAAACTGAAAGTGTTATTATAGGTAACATGAGCTAACTCTTCTTGAAAACTAGACCTGAACATACTTAACGATTCTATTGTTGATATATAAATATCTATCTTAAATCACTAAAATCATTCGTAAATTTAAAATTTATTTTTCCACTCCCAGTTTAGGTATACCATATTAATAAATACAATAGTTTTCAGATGTCTAATAGAATTCACCCTGACCCAAAAAAGATTAATTACCTCTTGCGCACTCTTTTTTGTTGACAATAACTAAATAATCACAAATCCAAATGTTCTAAGTTGAAACTACTGCAGAATTTTCCTTATTTCAGTTTTAAATTAAATATGATAAGTCACCATTCTTACATGGAATATATTTCAGTTAAATTATAATGGTTTCCAAATTGACCCAAATTGTATAACCTATGAACTTCTGTGCATATTTGTATTTTTAATTCTTAGTTTATTTCTTATTTTTTATTTTTTTAAAGATTTTATTTATTTAATTGACAGATCACAAGTAGGCAGAGAGGCAGGCAGAGAGAGAGGGGAAGGCAGGCTCCCTGCTGAGCAGAGAGCCCAATGCAGGGCTCTATCCCAGGACCCTGAGATCATGACCTGAGCTGAAGGCAGAGGCTTTAAACCACTGAGCCACCCAGGTGCCCCTTTAATTCTTAATTTAAAAAAACCTTCCGTATGTTTAAATAGTGAAAACTATTTTCAATTAAGTTATTTATGTATGTATTCATTTTATATGTCTAACTGAAATTATATACATAAATTTTTAATCCAGTGTCTAAAATATATTTATTTACTTAATGTTTTGAAATACCTAAGATATTTTGGCTAAAGGAAAGAAATTTTAAAAAATAAGCCATAAGACATTTTCATCTTATCCATGTCTACCACAAATGAATATACATATGTTCGTTTGTGTCATGTTTTTGGAATAGTATGAGTGTAGCATTTATAAAATGTCATTATTTCCAATAACTAATATGAGGAGAGAGGATGCAAAGTGGCAATTGACCTATGATTCTCCTACACAAGAAGTTTGCTAGAAAAGAATTGACTGCTACCTTCTAGCCATACTCTGTTAGCACACCTGGCACATGGTATTGGTGAGCCTTCTAGTGATCTGGTAAATAATTATAGAGTTTGATTTGGAGTAGAGAAACCAGGAAGAGTAAATAATAAAAGAAGAAAAGAAGACAAACCAGGCAAGAGCAGGGAGGAGAAAAAAAGGAGAAAATGATGATTATAGAAGAAATGAATCCTGATCTGCACATGGAGATGCAGCAATCATCCTCAAGCAAATCAACTAACTTAGTAACTGGTAGAGGACACTCAAAACAAATTTCTGGAATGATTTAACATTTAGAGATATGATCTACATATCTGTAGACACAGGCACATTACATGTTATGGTTAACAGAAAACTCACCTTAACACACAAGTTCATATTTTATACATTTTAGACACAGGATTTTATTTAAGAATTAATTGGTTGAAAAAAAATCACTGGATGATATGAAGGAGAGACTAAAAACAAGTTGAATTTTTATGTTTTGCTTACCAACAATCACATTCATTTATACCCACAGGTAGATACTAATTAGACTAAACAGCACTGTCAGACTACATGGTTGCATATAACAAAACTAAAACTCAGATAATAAAAATGATAATTTAGTAGCAAAACTTACATATTATTAAGGTTTTAAAAAAATCTAAGAAGGTAATTTATAATCTCTAAGGTCTCAATAATCGAAATGTTATAGCTGTACTGTTTAGAGTTTTGTGCTTTCCCATTTCTTGTAGAAATAAACCAAAGCACAGAACTTGTATTTTAAGACGTCTGAGGATCTATTTTCAAGAATTTACACATTTCTCAGAACTGCAAAATAACTGTTCTTCTAAGCATAAACATTTGGTCAAGTGATACATTGCTTATAAATTTCAGGATTAAAAACTTGATCCGTACTTAAGTGTTTATAAAAACTAAATGAAGAATTTGTTAAATGTAAATAATTCTGTGAGACAATAAAATTTTAATTTTAGATTATTTTCTCAACTGTAAAAATATCACTTTAAGTACCATGTAAACCTGACTTTGAGTATTCGTCATATCACTGTTAGTGACCTTAAGTCATAGAATATTAAATTTCAAAAAATCAGCTATGTTATCTTATGAAATCCATATTCCATGTTCTCCATAAAAGCATTTTCTATCATATACTATGTCAAAATAATTTCTACATGAATCTTGTGGAAGCCTTTGTCTCATTGGAAAGATTCAGGCAGGTTATAGTGAACAGGAAAAACTTCCTGGAAGAGTTATTGGCATTCTTTTCTTTCCCAGCACTTTCTGGTTATTAGTAACCAACCAGTCTACATATCTTCTTCAAATACAGACCTCCTGGAATATAACCTGCACTTATAATTAGTTCTGTAATTAAAAAAAAAGTTGGCTGTGGAAATTTTGTTTTATTTTATTTCATTTCTTTCTTTGAGAGAGAGAACACAAATGGAGGGTGTGCAGAAGGAGAAGCAGGATCCCCACTGAGCAAGGTGCCCAATGTGGGGTCAATCCCAGGACCCCAGGATCATAACCTGAGCTGAAGGGAGATGCTTAACCGACTAAGACACCCCTGCTGTGGTGATTTTAAAAAGAAAACATTCTCCATAAACAGGTTAGAGTTCCATCGTGCCCAAGTTTGGGAGTCCCTTTGTCTCAGCAGAAGAAAAGGGAAGGAAATAGGAAAGTGTTTAATCTGTGGATGGATTACTTTTGGATTCTAAAGGGTCCATTGCTAGGTCAGGAGAAAGGATAGCAGTGCCTAGCAGAATTTAGAAAAGATAAAGAAAACAGACTACTAAGGAGAAGTCTAGCGTTACGTCTTACATAATAGGATCCTGTAGCTTTTTTTTTTTTTTAAAGAATAAGAGAATGCTTTCATGCAGCAAAATAAATAGTTTTTGATGAGTGACTCTCAAAGCCCAGAATCCAATCATTTGATTTACCAGATAGGTGTGGTCACTCTTGTGATATACATAAATCTGATTGTTTTCTAATTGTCCTGAGTGAGTGTTAAGAATCATTTGCAAGAGTGTGTTTGGGAGTGAAAAGCACAAAACACTTTTCTTATTTCATAATGAATGAAAATGTCAAAACTGAGATCATTACTCATGATACTCCCTCAAATCCAGCTTCCTCTGAAAAATGGAATGTAGCAACACCTCATTCTCACCTCAATTTCATCTTCTCTCAAGAAGTAGGTAAGAGTAGCTGATGCCAGCTCACAGTGCAGTCCTTATCCAGTGTACAGGGTGCAACTTTTTAAACACATTAAAACTTAATTTATTATTTACTTTGGAACAACTGCAGAGAGATATTTTCACATAATGAAAAATGGATACTTTAAACTTGGTGTTCAAATTTAAAAGAAGAAATCCTTCCACTTTTATTCCTTATGACATTTTAGGTCAGTAAAAGAAAAATAGGCAGCACAATAGGGGTACACATCTAATATAATAAAAGTTATCAGGGTTGTGTTTTATATAAATCGTAAACACTATGAAGTTTTATAAATGTCCATAAAGTTAGAAACGTAAATTTAAAAGGATAACATTTAAAACCAATATAAAAGATCCATAATTCTGCATAATAAAATTACTATTTGTACAATGTATGCTCATGGATATTGAATTATATTTGCAAAATAATCAAATAAAAGAGGTTAGATGCAGCAAATGCTTACGTTCCAAGTAAAAGTGACATGATATTTAACAAGGTCAACTTCAGAAATTAAGGGAAACTTTAGAATGAAGCAAATTATTCAGTGAACTGTATCCTGGAAGAAACAATCCTGATTCTCTTTCTTTCAGTGATTTTCTGACAAATTATCTACTTTAAAGTTTGACAATTTGGGGAAGGGAAAATAGGCTAATTGTTCATGGGTGAAGATACATGCATAATTAGTTGGACCATAGAAAACCTTTTATCATAATTTCAGATTAGCCTTGTAAATTTACAGGGCATAAAAGGAAATATCATATAACAACAACATTAAAACATCCAAGACAAACTTATGGCTAGAATGAAAGAAAACCCAGCAGCATTCAGCTGCCATGACTGGCTTCTGTTTTCACCTTTATTCGCTTCACAGCATTTATCTGCATGACGGAAATTGTTTTTGAAAATAGAGTAAGAATAAAATAATTAAGGAAGAAAAGAGTAGGGTTACAAATATGAAAGTAAAGAAAAAGAAAAAAGTGACAGTAGGAAAGAAAAAAAAGAGAAAATAATTAATGCAAGATTTACACAAAGCCATTACAAATTACCTACAAAAAATTACTTTGATACAAGATAAAGAATGGCTAAAATCTGTATAAAACATTTCTAAATAGTTGTCTCATATTAAACTCATAGTTGAGCCTCAATATTAATACTCAATATTAATAATGTTTACTACACATAAATCAGACAGTAGTTCTGTCATTGATTCTTTAAATGTAGACACCTTAATTATTCTCGAATGAAGATACAACTTATAACCGAGAAGGCATCTGCAATTTTACTGTGCTACTGGTAAAATCACATTACTACTGTAAATACGAACTCATTTTATTCTGCAATGTTTACTGATAGTACTTTTTGCTGCCATTGTATCTTAGAAGAAATATTTAATAAAATTAGTTATATTTTAATAGTGAATAAACTACCAAGAAATATCAATGAAAATTACATATTCACACAATGAAAATTGGCCAGAAGAATAGAAGGAAGGAGCCCCGATCCAACCAATGAAAGGCAAACTCTAGCCATATGTCATCGTACCTCTTTATTTTGTTTTTATTTTTTTTTCTAAGACAGAGCAATCACAAGTAGACAGAGAGGCAGGCAGAGAGAGGAAAGCAGGCTCCCTGTTGAGCAGAGAGCCAGGTTTAGGTCTTGATCCCAGGACTCTGAGATCATGACCTGAGCCAAAGCCAGAGGCTTAACCCACTGAGCCATCCAGGGACCTCTGTCATTGTACCTCTTTAAAAATAACTTTGAGGGGTGCCTGGGTGGCTCAGTGGGTTAAAGCCTCTGCCTTTGGCTCATGTCATGATCCTAGGGTCCTGGGATCGAGCCCCACATCGGGCTCTCTGCTCAGCGGGGAGCCTGCTTCCTCCTCTCTCTCTGCCTGCCTCTCTGACTACTTGTGAGCTCTGTCTGTCAAATAAATAAATAAAATCTTAAAACAAATAAATAACTTTGAGAACAAATAAATCATGAAAAAATATTTTGACTGTTTCATTACGTGCTAAATTCAAAGAAATATTGTTTTGGTGTAGTATTAATATTTAGCTGTGACTGAGATTTCCAGATAGTTAAAATAAAGTTCTTTCCAACTAACTGAAACTCAATTTCACCATTGTTTTAGAATTGCTCTTATTCATATTCTGAACAGATAATAAATTTCACTTTAAGAAGGCATTTTAGTATTTGCCATGCACTTGAATATGTTGTTTTTTGTTCATGTTGAGTTATTTAGAACTGTAAGAGTATACTAGTAGTGCTTAGAACTAGATGGAGTATTATCAAAATTATTTTACTCTTCAGTTCATTAGAAGTATAATCAAAATGACCATGAAAAGACAAAAGAAAAAAAACCTGAAAAATTTTTACAACATATTTAGTGTTTTGTGTTTAGTGTTTAGTGATTTGTATAATTCTTTCTTAGCTTCTTAAATTTGAGGAACTCCTATAGATGTATTATTACACGCTTGAATTCATATGATAGAATAGTTTTATCATCAGATCTCAACAATATATGAGTGGAATTATTTGTCACCAAATTATATTGATAGTGTTAAAATTAGACGTGTTCAGTTCATAGTAACAAAACCAGAGAAAGGAAGCAATTACTGAAAGAAAAAAAAGGTCTTTTGTTGTTGTTTTTGTTAAAACAGACAGTATTAAACCTGTCATAAACCAAAAGAAATGGTGGAAAGTGTTTTTCAAAATAAATTTATCACCAAGAATTTTTTAAAACATTAGATTATATTCTATCTACCAAAGTACTAGTGTTTTTAGCCACAGAGATTACAGAACAAATCCATAAATGTCATTTTATCAGACTATTATTCCATAGATTTGTAATTACTTTATAAGAATTAATTTGGTGTGATGCATTAAACAATGAATCTTGGAACACTGAAAAAATAAAATAAAGTTAAAAAAGGAATTGTAAAATAAAATTTTTAAAAAAGAATTTGTCATAACTATTTAATATTCTCATTGTTTAAAAACAAAGTAAGATGGCATTATGTTGTTATGCATATTCCAAAAAAGAACAGGATTGTGATTTTGCACTCCAGTTCTATGTAACTCAAGAAACACATCTTTCAAAATAAACACATATTTAATCAAAGAAAATGAGAAAATATTATTCATCACGAAGTACTTTTTAAATTAGAATAATAAACTATGGAGAAGTGTGGTATCCTCTAATACACATAAATAGAAAAGCCAGTATTGTCAACAATATATTGTGTGTGTGTGTGCATGTGTATGTATATAATGTAAAATATATGTATGTAATGTAATGTATGAATGTAAGGTGAGCATATTGTTAAAAAATAGTTCTTCAGTCCAATAATTACATGTACTCTATATTTAGCCTGTTGCTTACAAAAAGTTAAATATATTAAATGCACATAAGCAATGGCTTTTTAAATTCAAAAGTCCACAAACTTATTTAGACAGTTTACAAGGCATGCTACCAAGAATGAATTAAAACTAAATTAACTTGTAAAGTTCACATCTTCTAAAACTGGAATAAAAAGACTTAAGACCTGCTAGCTTATTATAGATAACTTATTTCAGATATGAGTTTGAACTTATAATATTTACTTTAAAATGGAATAAGAAATCATACAAGAGTAGTTTTGATGACAGCATATGCAGATTATTTTCCTTATTTTATCAGTACATAATTTTAACTCTGTAGGCTATCATGGGCATGAAGGCTCCCAAATTCACCATCACCCATCACAGTCTTTAAAACTGCCCCAAGAAACCTCTAGAGCCAAACAGAACAATGCTTAAACTATAAAGGCATGTCTTTAACGTGGCTTTCCATGAGGCTTGAGTAGCCAGTGGATTGAGGATTTGATTCTGTGGCTACAGTTAATTAGACATTATTTTGTAACATTTTTATAAATAATCTTTTCTTCTTTCCCCTTTTCTAGGAGGCTGCTATTGCTTTGTATCAGTTGCCCAGTTTAGAGAAGAGGAACTCTTTCTCCTACCTTCTCAGATAGCTTTTTCTGACTTCTTGACTGCATGATCAGCTATGAAACACACTCCAGCATTTTTCATCCTAAAAGTCTTTCTAACACTGTTTCTTTTTTTTTTTTTTACTCTGCTCACCTGCATAGAAAACCTTCTTAAAAGCATTAAATACACATGGAATCTAAATCTCCTAACCTCACATAAAATCCTCAGCCCACTCCTACCTAATTTCTCTCTCAGCCACTTCAGCAAAGTTGTATGTATGAAGGACACTTCACATCTCTTTTGATTGAGTTCCGCTGACCTCTCAGCAGCATCTGAAGTGGCAAATGCGATTTACAGCTTTTCTTCTTGAAAGATGATTCTCTCTTAGCTTCCAAGATACTACAGTCTTCTCTTTTTCCAGGAACTCTACATCTTCGTCTCAGAGGACGGGGGTAGGGGCTGCTGTGGTTTCCTCTTCCTGTACAATATCTTAGTTCCTTGGGACTCAGTTCTTCATCCTCTACTCAGTTACCCAAGAAGTACTCCTTCAATGCCTGTGCTGTGCCAGTCACCCTTCTGTACCAGGGAGACATCTATGAGTATTTTAGATGTCAACTCCTTTTCATAGAGCTTAGGCATTACTCAATGTCTAATTTTATCCTCACCCAGGTTTCAGATACCATTCACCTGTTAATGTTAACATAATAATGTATGTTTCCCATCTATGGCTGTCTCCTCATCTTTATACACATACATATAACTACCACTTGACATTTCAAACTTAAAGACCACCAATCCGATCTTGTGTTTGATCCTATTCTCCAAATCCTGCTCCTCAAATTCTTTATCCTGAGAGATGATGCCAACAGTGTTCCAACTATCCAAGCAAGAACCTCAAAGTCATCAATATCTACTGAATTCAATATGTTACACTTGTAAGGTTAAGCTACATCTACACTGTGTCCAGAATTTACTCAGAGTTCTCTTTTGCTCCCGCTATCACTTTTTTCCAAGTGTTCCTATTCACCCATCTCTTCCTTTCACCATCTGAGCTAGATTAATGTGTGTAATGTCTACCTATTCATATAACGTCCCTGCTTCAAATGATTTCTTATTGCTTCTAAGAACTTTTTAAAGATTGTTTATGTCATTTTCAGAAGACCTTGGATTATCTGGGTCGAAGATCCCTCTTCATCCTTATTTTTGTTCACACTTCCAGGTTCTCTTCAACCATGTTTTATCTACTTCCCAGGCAGAGGCTGGTTTTATATATGACACTTTCCTTGGAAGACTCATTTCTTGTAAATTTCTTTTGGAAAGGGACTTTTTAAAGGAACCCTTCCTGAACTCCACGCTCTCACAAGTTAGGTACAAGTGCCAGACTCCTTCATGCAGCATACAGCACAAGCACATCTATTGGTTGCAATTATTTGGTCATTATTCTAACCCTAGGCTTTATGCCTACTTTCCCTACTAGATTGTAAAGTCCCTGAGGGCAAGGGCCAGTCTGTACTTTTCACAGGTCATTCCTCTGTACCCATGTCTGTCCTTCTCACAAAGTAAGACCCCAATAAATATCTGGAACAAATGAATGAATCTTAATATAACAGGACCAGAAGAAACTACCTTAGAGATAAAGAAATGCATATCAAGGGAAATTAAGTAACAAGAGCAAAGCTGAAACTATAAACCGTAATTCTTTTCACTTATCTTCTAGGTACTGCCCACAATCTGATTCTGAAACTCAAACAAAATATGTTTTTATAG
Source organism: Mellivora capensis (assembly GCA_004024625.1). Taxonomy (NCBI): domain Eukaryota; kingdom Metazoa; phylum Chordata; class Mammalia; order Carnivora; family Mustelidae; genus Mellivora; species Mellivora capensis. Next base: position 34,696 of record PISX010010073.1, on the reverse strand, counting down.
TAAATGTATCATAATATATCTTAGGTATTTTTGTGCCTGTATATGTATGTATGTGTCTATATATGTATGTATATATGTATATACATATATTCTTATTTACCCTTTTGTCCATACTTACTTTTGGTTTTTATTAACAATGATTAAAGATTTTATTTATTTATTAGAAAGAGAGAGAGCACACACAAGCAGGGGGAGCAGCAGAGGGTAGGGAGAATCAGACTCCCTGATGAGCTGGAGGCCTGATAAGGGACTCAATCCCAGGACCTCAGAATCATGACCTAAGCCGAAGACAGACGTTCTACTGACTGAGCCACCCAGGCATCCTTCAAAAATGATTTTTTATAAAAAATAACAGGGACTCTGGAAGTAACCCACCTAAAGTCTATTTTTTTCACAATCTATTACCTAGAAAATGTTATTGAAATGTTGTCTTCCAACTTCATGCAAGATTAATTTTATCTTGATAAAAATAATTATTTTTCTCCAAACATATGAGCTGAATTAAAGATTGAAGAAAATGGAGTACACTGCTGCAATCCTCCTTCGAAGATTCCGACTCAGATTTTGAATCATATTTATATCATGTTGCTGATATTTGCATAGAGGATAATTACTACGAAAATAAGACGTATTTGTAGAGGTAGTTACTGATGTTTAAAACTCACAGGGGCAATGAACTTGATAGTATATTCAACCATTATTCTTAGGTGTATCATCTTATGATTTTGGATCATCATATGGCTAAAATAGCTCTGACCTTGAAACAGATCCCTTAACCTTCCAAATTTACATCTGTAAAATGAGTATAATTCTTCCTTGTTCAATTCAGATTCAGAGATATATAAATGAGAGAATGAGATAACAAATCCACAAATACTTTGTAAATTTTTTAAAATTCCATTACAACATATCAGTATTAGTCCTAGATGCTCCCAGCTTCCTAATTTCAAATTGTAATTGGAAGCACTTATTAATTAATATGAACAATAGAAAGGCCAAATATCAATTACTTTTACCCAATAGTAATATACATATAACCAATAGTAATTATTTTTTAACAGAAAGATTAAGTGTATAAAGATGCTTTCAATTTGGAAAAAAAGATGTACTATGTCACAAACTCATAATAATGAGATTAATATCAATTTGAACTCACAAGAGGGCTAAAGAGCATGTCTGAACTAACATACTTTATTTTTTCCCAGTCTCAACAGTGTTATGTAACAATAGAGACACTCTAATATGACTTCAATAAGTCATGCTTATGAATATGCTGCTCTCATCTCTACATATATACATGTGAAGAGTATATGTATATTACATATATGCATAAATGTATGTATAAAATTCATCTGTAAATGTTACATATCATATTTAAAGGAATGATGGATGTTAAAATATGACCCATGTGACAACTCACAGAGTTAAATATGACAATGAATCTGGACAAATTCTTGCATCTTTTCCTCTATAGCATGTATCTGAAAAAAAATTTAATATCCTTCCTGTGGACTTTTATAGCATCACTAGCATATAATGATGCAAGCACTGTTACTTAATAAAGATAGAATCCACCAGTGCACTGTGAATACTGATGTCAAGTGTCTTGAAATATTGAGAGCCTCCTTGAAATACAGTTATACTTTTTTTCTGGGGTACATCTATAGTTTTTCTGCCTCACCATGTGATTGAGTCTGTATTTCCAAAATCAACTGGCTTGATCAGTCACGGATGGGCTTATCATTATCTTTGACCACATTTTTCCAAAAGTGAAGGACCAGCCTCCATGTGTTTGATAGAGACGTCTTCTTTGCAAAAGATTTTCTGGACTTAATAGAAATTTTTCATGTTGGTTTTTGACACTTCATTCTTACCTTCCATCCCCTCTTCCTGTTCTCTCCTCATCCCTTCAACCACCAAAGTTGTCAGAGTGCATTTACAAGCTAACTGATACCCCATGGCAAGAACAATTTGAGAAATCTTGAGTAAGACGTGTCACAATAACCATGATTAGAAGTCAGAATTTACAGTTCCTTCTATAAAATTATGTTTTCAGTATTAAGAAAAATTCCAGAGGAGTTTATAAAAAGATGATATCATATTTATAGCCACCTAAGGGAGTACATAGTTTTGCTTACCTTTAATAATGTTTGGCTTTGGTGGCATGCTGAACTCATAGACTGTTGGTTCTGAATATCCCAATCTATTGGCAGCTGTAATTTGAACTTCATACCCCATTGTCCACTGAAGATGCTCCAAAATAATGTGGTCTTTATTTCCCTGCACTTTTTTCTCTAGCCACTGATCTTCTTTATCTTTCTGTAGGGGCAATAAAATATATTTTGTAAGTACATTGAAGTTATGATTTTTAAAAAGTAAAATTTATCTTCAGGTAGAAAAAAGTGCTTTTATTAATTTCAAAAAATGATATTTTATCATTTACAGGGATAAAGAAAGTTACTTTATCAATGAAGTCATTTCTAACAATTTTCTATAAAAATTCTGTATTTTTTTTATTTTAGCCAAAGAATGATTTCATAATTAATTTTTGATAACTCAGTGGTGATAATTCACCTTCATTAGGATTTTATTTTTATTTAATAGGTATAAATTTGCTGTTTGGCCATTTTTAGATTATTAGTAGCCAGGTGGACAGAAAAAAATGAAACATAGTTTACAGAAAAAGCTTAGTATATTCATTAAAATAATTGCCAGACATTCTAACAATGTTTATTCTTCTGATCCATGAGCATGGAATGTTTTTCCATCTTTGTGTGTCTTCTTCAATTTCCTGCATAAGAGTTCTATAGTTTCTAGAGTATAGATCCTTTACCTCTTTGGTTAGGTTTATTCCAAGGCATCTTAAAGTCTTTGGTGTTATCTTAAGTGAAATCAATTCCCTAATTTCTCTACCTACAGTTACATTGCTAGTGTATAGGAAAGCAACTGATTTCTGTGCATTGATTTTGTATCCTGTCACATTACTGAATTGCTATATGAGTTCTAGTAGTTTTTGGGTAGAGTCTTTTGGGTTTGCAACGTAAAGTATCATGTCATCTGGGAAGAGAGAGAGTTTGACTTCTTCTTTGTCAATTTGAATACCTTTTATTTCTTTTGTTGTCTGATTGCTGTTGCTAGGACTTCCAGTACTCTGTTGAGCAATAGGGGCAAGAGTGACATCCTTGTTGTGTTCCTGATTTTAAGGGAAAGGCTCTCAGCTTTTCCCCATTAAGAATGGTATTTGCTGTGGGCTTCTCATAGATGGTTTTTATATGGTGCCCAGAGCAATCTATACATTCAACACCATCCTGATCAAAATACCAATGCCATTTTTCAAAGTGCTGGAAAAATTTGTATGGAACCTAAAATTTGTATGCAATCCTAAAATTTGTATGGAACCAGAAAGACCCCGTATCACCAAAGAAATGTTGAAAAAGAAAAACAAAGTTGGGGGCATCATGTTGCCTGATTTCAAGCTATACTACAAAGCTGTGATCACCAAGACAGCATGGTACTGGCACAAAAACACACACATAGATCAATTGAACAGAACAGAGAGCCCAGATATGGACCCTCAAATCTATGGTCAACTAATATTTGACAAAGCAGGAAAAATATCCAAAGGTTAAAGATAATTTCTTCAATAAATGGTGCTGGGAAAATTGGACAGCTATATACAGATGAATGAAACCCAACCATTTTTTTACACCATACACAAAGATAAACTCGATAAACTCTAAATGAATGAAAGACCTCAATGTGAGACAGGAATTCATCAAAATCCTAGAGAAGAACATAGGCAGTAACCTTTTCGACATGGGCCACAACAACTTCTTTCAAAACATGTCTCCAAAGGCAAGGGAAACAAAAGTGAAAATGAACACTTGGGACTTCATCAAGATAAAAAGCTTCTGCACAGTAAAGGAAACAGTCAACAAAACAAAGAGAAAACCCAGGGAATGGGAGAAGATATTTATAAATGACATCTACAGATAAAGGACTGGTACCCAAGATATATAAAGAACTTCTTAAACTCAACACCCCAAAAACAAATAATCAAGTCAAAAAATGGGCAGAAGACATGAACAGACACTTCTCCAAAGAAGGCATACAAATGTCTAACAGATACGTGAAAAAATGTTCAACATCATTAGCTATCAGGGGTATTTAAATCAAAACCACATTGAGATACGACCTTACCCCAGTTAGAATGGCAAAAATTGACAAAACAAGAAACAACAAATGTTGGCGTGGTTGTAGAGAAAGGGAAACTTTTTTTTTTTTTTCTTTTTGGAAACCCTCTTAACCTGTTGGTGGGAATGCAAGTTGGTACAGCCACTTTGGAAAACAGTGTGGAAGTTCCTCAAAAAGTTAAAAATAGAGGCGCCTGGGTGGCTCAGTGGATTAAAGCCTCTGCTTTCAGCTCAGGTCATGATCCCAGGGTCCTGGGATCGAGCCCCTCTTCGGGCCTCTCTGCTCTGCGGAGAGCCTGCTTCCTCCTCTCTCTCCCTGCCTGCCTCTCTTGCCTACTTGTAATCTCTGTCTGTCAAATAAATAAATAAAATATTTTTTTAAAAAAGTTAAAAATAGAGCTACCCTATAACCCAGCAATTGTACCACTGGCTATTTATCCCAAAGATACGGATGTAGTCAAAAGGGCCATATGCACTCCAATGTTCATATCAGCGATGACCACAATAGCCAAAGTGTGGAAGTAGCCAAGATGCCCTTCAATGGATGAATGGATAAGGAAGATGTGGTCCATGTATACAATGGAATATTGCTCAGCCATCAGGAAGGATGAATACCAAACATTTGCATCAACATGGATGGAACTGGAGGAGATTATGCTAAGTGAAATAAGTCAGAGAAAGACAATTATCATATAGCTTCACTCATTTGCGGAACATAAGGGTTAGCGTGGAGACATTAGGAGAAGGAAGGGGAAAATGAAGCGGCAGAATCAGAGGGGGAGATGAACTATGAGAAACTATGGAATCCAGGAAACAAACTTAGGATTTTAGAGGGGAGAGGGTTGGGGGGATGGATTAGCCTGGTGATGGGTATTAAGGAGGGCACATATTTCATGAACCACTGGGTGTTACAAACAAACTATGCATCATGAAACACTATGTCAAAAACTAATGATGTACTGTATGGTACCTAACATAATAAAAAAAATATTAAGAAAAAGAAACTTACAATGAAATTATTGCTAATTTTCTTGGGTATAATGATAATATTATGGTTATGTGGAGAATATTCCTTGAATTCCTAAATATTTGCTGAAGAAGTATTGAAGAATGAAGTGTCATGATGTTCTTATCATATGTTTTAGCAAGAAAATTTATCCATGTGTGGGAATAAATTGAGAAAGGTGTTTTAATGTGGCATATGTTAACAATTATGGACTCTTGATGGAGATTATATGAGTGTTTACTGTATTTTTCCGAATTCTCTCTATGTTTAAAATGGCAAATAAAAGGTGTTAGAAAAGTAAATAAATATATTAGTTATTAATTTATTAAAGATATATACCCTCATAAATTCCTAGATGTCCAGATGAAATCTTTTTTCCTCTGCACAATAAATAAATAAATAAATTTTAAAAGATAATTAATTAAAAAATAAATTAATTAATTAAAAAATAAAATAATTGCCAGAGACTATTGTTTAAGGCTTGAGGTGGGGGGTAGGAAGATAAATCGTCTTGCAAAAAAAGGCTGGATATTTTTTACAGATTTAAATTACTATGGGTATTTTTATTATTCTGATGTTTTAAACTCATAAAAATATTACCTGTTAAAAATGTTATTAGCATTAGGAAATAAAATGTATCATTCTATCCTTGAAAATCTACACTTGAATCCTGATTCTTTTTCTAAAATAAATGTTTTATATCACTTATTTGAATTACCCTTTATCTGAAAAAATATACTATGACTACAAGTAAAAAAGAAAAATAGATTTATACAATTTAATGACTTAAACTAACCTAAACAATGTGAACATTTAGCTGTGCCACGTTAACCATTTAAACACTGGCGCATTCCTTAGTCTCTTCACCTTGTTTCTTTCATCTCTATTACAGAAATGATAGTAACAGCTGCATCTGTCTGTTTTATGAGGGAGCAATGAAGAAAACCGAGTACTTTGGGTAGTCCAGGGCCTTAGGAATCATAAGCACTTAGCAAATGACAGCTATTATTAAGGAGAATATATTTCTATAATAACTATATGAAAACAAAATATTAATTTTCTGGAAGGTGTGTTTAATAAATTATCACTTATAATTACAAATCTCAATTTCCCAGAGATAAAACTATAAGTAAATTAGAGCCTGGTGATAGAGAGAGAGATAGATAGAAGACAGACAGATCAATCTTTTTAACCTCAGTGCTCAGCCCAGTAGAGCCAATATTGTACAATGTTGCTTTGACTATAAGGCATAACAATGTTTTCAGCATTTAAAGTGAAAATTGAGGATTTATTTTCTGAAATTAAATTGTGGAAGTTAAACGCATGATTGCATTAAATTGATGATACTACAAACATAAAGTGTCCATTAAAAGGAGACAGGAAGACATTATTATTTTGATACCATATTATTACTCTATTTTCTTACTTAATTATTTTTGGTTACATAGAATTTTTATTACAAAGGCTTCAGTTAGCTTGTTTTGATATTTCATCTAAAACGAAAGATATTAGCACCCTTAATGCTATGAAGCCATGGGTTTTGGAAAAGCAATTAAAGTTATCATATAAACAAAGGCATTTCCTTTGATTTTTGATACTTAGAAATGGATTAAGTTTATGAATTGTTGCCCAATCCTATTTTAAGGTATTATTAAGTGTCCTGAAGAGGCCATATGACACTTATAACTTGCCTACATCACTAAATGACTGGTAAGTTTAAGAAAGGAAGTGAGGAGTGCTTTTGAAATGTTTGGGACTGATGTACCAAACAGCCATGATTTTCCCAACACCTTCCTTCTTCATCAATTCACCATCAATTATTCATTCCACCTTTACTGGGTAGAGGGGCAGTTCTAGAACTCTAAACACAATAGTGAACAGGACATGTACAATATGCTAATACTGGAGTTCATACCAGCCAGGAGAAAGACATGAGCTTTTTGAAAAACCAAGAATGCTCTGGGGGCATGAAACAGGGAAACTTAATAGAGTCTGGGGTCTCGGAAGGTTTCCTCTGGGGAAGTGATGTCACTCATACTGGAAATAAACTCCAGTGTCACCTTTCATTAGCCCTAACTTAGTTAATGAAAAAGTGTGATTCTTTCCCCGAGGTTTGGATCCAAAAGTAAGCACAATGATTGAAAATCTCGGAAATATGCACAAACACTGGGAGATAGAAAGATACATATTATAGGTTTGTTGTTTTCAGTAAGTGTAAAAATGTAAAAAAAACAACTATAGGTATTGACCAAAAAAAATAAAGCTTAAAAATATTTATTCAAAAACAATCTTAGATGATATATTACATTATATGTGTATATATGTGTGTATACATATTGTGTCTGTATATGTATGTGTATATATACACATGTACAGGAAGGAGGGGGTGAGAAGCAGGAGAAGTGAGAGGTTAGATAAAGACAGGGGTATATGAAGCAGTAAAGAGTTGCCCCATGACCTTCCTTTTTCCCCAGTGATTCCATCAGTCCTAAGTAACTATGAAGTGTTTGGTAAGAATGAATATCTTGGTGAAAATCCAGCATTGAGATTTTGCTCTGGATCTGAGTGGAGATGTGGGTGAAAGAGCCAGAAAATGAGTCAACAGCTGAGATCTGGATTACCCAAGGATAAAATTTATTCTTCACGGTGATGGAGAGACTTCATGTCCTTCACATAATCCTCCAGAAATACTATTTCTGGGAAATCAGCATTCGAAGTGAACTTCTGGACAAGCACAAGACATGTAGATAGTTTCTTCTGAATTACCCATCATATAACTCTTAATTGTTGAAGCTCTTAATCTGATACATTAAAAGCCCCTCCATCATTTTAGATAGTTGGACTGATGGCATAAAGAACCAAAGGGAGTTCTAATATTTCCCCCCATTTAAGTCAATTTCATTTTCCATTCAACATTAGACAAGGAGGCTTTTTAATCCCCTAATTGCTATTCTTAGGGAATAGGGAAAAAAATTAAAGTGGGTGTTACCAAATACTCCCCTAGGTATCAAAATCTCAATTATGCATCTGTAGAGTGCCTAATTTACAGAATTTAAATGCCTAGGGAACTATTTAAGATAATCTAGTTGCAAAATGTTCCCCTAGGTAACTTAATGAGATGATTTGCTGAATAGGGTTATTATTAATAAGCCAATTAAATGTTGAAGGGCAGCTACTAAAAGAAAAATGGTCATTTTGCTTTGATATAGCTTCTCTTAAGCAATCTTTTTTCTCAGAAAATAGATAGCAGGGCCAAATGAGAGTTAAGACCTCTCCTTAACAGTTATTTTAAAATGACAATATCAGCATATGGGGAAATATTTGCTATCATCTGTAAAGGGAGAAAAGCTGAGAAGAGATGAAGGAGGTGTTGGTTTTCTTATTTGTAGAGGACTCCCTGACTGTTTTTATTCATAATAAGAATTAATTCAGTAATCCTTCTGGAAGTCTCAGAGAATATATGGTTAATATCATCTTAAATGAGAATAGAATCAACAGTGGACATTAGAGGAGGTTAGCTTGTAATAACTTGAATTTTAAGGTTTCTGTGACTCTCTTATGTTATGCTATAAGATTTTGTGTTTCCACATAAGGCAGTTTCTGGTTCCTTGATTTCCTGGTAGTGTGGTTCAGCTCTTCTCTACTTGTATGACCTCACAAAAGGCCCCAGAATTCTCTACAGCTCCATTTATGACTCTGAACATAAGAGAGCTGACTTAGCAATCACACACACACACACAAGATACGGAGGATTTTACTGAAGTTTCAAATTCTAATTTCTTTCTCTTTAATTGAAGTATACAGTTGACTCAAATTCTGATTTCTTTTTTTCTATTATCATAACTGATTCAAATTGCCTTTGTTCTATATATTGAGGCTTGGTAAAACTTTGTAAAAATAGATCCTATTTAATCTATTCCTAGTCTCCATCATTCACATATCTCTTTAGGGACAACTGGAATCTAATTTTTCCTATCCATCACCTTCTGCATTCTTGCAACCCATAAAAACTTACTCAGTACAAGTGGTTTTTTTTTCCTCTTGTATTCATTATTATTTAGATTTATTAAACTAATTATAGAATTATGTATAATTGCTCAACACAGACTCATTTATTCATTGATTCTTGTATTTATTCATTCAGGCAACAAATAGTCTTTTTGAAGATCTCAATACCAGAATGAATAAAACTCATCCTCTTCACTAGGCCAAAGAAAAATTATCAGAAAGCTTAGAACTCTTTAACGTCCATAGTTATTATTTGAAAATGCTTCAAAACTTATACTGATGGTTTTAAATAAATTTCAGTGTACCCACCTAAACATAAGTAAATCAGAAAGTAAGTTATTATTAAGAATTAATTAGAAAATTAGCTATCTCAACAAGAACTCAATTTAATGTATGTATTATTTTAAGACCCTTTAAAAAATTATCTTTTCTTTTCTTGTGGCCATTGAGATACAGCCTTCCAGATACCCGATAGCTTAAGAAGGTCAATTAAGACTCAGAAATGTATGCTAGAGCACTGTTGCTAGTCCCTAAAGTACCTTCTTCACAATTGATTTTAAGCAACTAATTTTCTTTAGTCCTTCTTAGCTTCGGAGGCTTATTTAATGTGCCAACACTAAGTGATAGTTATGATCCCACAGCTATCATTAAATTAGGGAGAAAACAGTGAAAAATCATGGAAGCATGTAAAAAGCTATTTATTAAATTATATGGAGTTACACTGACTCTACAACACAAAGTAGATGGAAAATATTTTGTACATAAAATAATTTCTTTCATTTTCCATATACATTATGAAATTAATAAGCTTGTCTTTATTCTCCAAATACATGGTTTAATCCTACTGACTTATTGTTTTAACAAAGAATCCACAGACACATATAATTCTTTCACTACTCTAGTTCTGTTCTTATAAATTCTGTCTTCTTAATGTATAACTGAACAAAGTCATGTGCTCTATATGTGTTCCTGATCTGTATTACACATTCTCTATATTAGGATACAATTTGTCTTTCCTCATCCTGGTGAAATGCAGGTTTAAGTCAATGTCTGCTAGCAATCAACACTTCCATAAGGAATATTTTATCTCAATACTGTTGTTCCCAGGTTGTAAAACATATAGTTCCACGCACATGGAGAGTTGAAAGATACAGTCAAAGAAGCAATCAAGTTTATTGATTTTTTTTAAGATTTTATTTATTTATTTATTTGACAGACAGAGATCACAAGTAGGCAGAGAGGCAGGCAGAGAGAGAGGAGGAAGCAGGCTCCCCACTGAGCAGAGAGCCTGATGCGGGGCTTGATCCCAGGACCCTGGGATCATGATCTGAGCCAAAGGTAGAGGCTTTAACCCACTGAGCCAGCCAGGCGCCCAATTTTTTTTAAAGATTTTATTTATTTGACAGAGAGAGAAACAGCGAGAAAGGGAACACAAGCAGTGGAAGAGGGAGAAGCAGGCCTCCCTACAAGCAGGGAGCCCAATTCAGGGTTCGATCCCAGGACCCTGGGATCATGACCTGAGCTGAAGACAGACACTTAACTGACTGAGCAGCCACCCAGGCGCCCCAGAAGCAATCAAGTTTAAAATCCTTATGATGTTGCTTACTTTCTGAATTCTCCTATTTCTTTACCGTAGAGATTATACAATTAAAAAATGCACTGCATATGTCTAAATAATGCTTTGAGTTACTCAACTGCTCTTTACTGTGGAATTCATGCAGTTTGAGGAACTAACAGATGAAATGGCTTGGAATCATACAAAGAGAAAAGATGATTAAAAACCTTTTTGAAATAGTAACTATTTCAATACAAGTGCAACTATCAAAGCAAAGGCTGCCATAAATATCTAGTCGACAAACCTTCAAATGCAAATTTTTAAATGTGAAGGACTAATCTGTTGAGAAAGAAAATGTGGAGAAAATTATTCCTTCCCAAGATCTGCTCTTGTTTCATCACATTCATAGAACTTACATTGAATCATGGAATTTCCTATTAGACCTATAGAGCATGATGTTTGCCAGATGAAGGGGTCAGAGAAGGAAGGGAAAGAAAAAAGAATAGACATATAGAGATTATTTTAATGTGTTGAAGTAGAAGGCATACCATAAATGATATGGCAAAGATAAAGTGGGTCAGAATGGTTGGCCTTTGGATACGCAGAGCGAGCCAAATGAAGTGAGATGGGAGAGTTGAGGGGTCAGTGTAATTTCCACAGGAAGATTTCTATTCAACACTTACTGCTGTAAAACTGTTTAGATTTTAAAGTCTTATGTTCTGATATCTGTTTCCTACGCCCACCAGATTACCCACATTCTGTAAGGTTCAGTTTGGCCATTAAAAGGTGTTGAAAAGTATCAATGTATTTTTTTTTAGTATAATTGACATACAATGTTACATTATCTTCAGGTGTACAACATAGTGATTGGACAAGTTTATACATCTTGCTTGGCTCACCATGAGTGTAGCACCATCTGTCCAGATACATCACATCTCTATTACAGTATCATTGCCCATATTCTTTATTCTGTGTCTTTTATACCACTGACTTATTCATCCCGCAACTATGTCTCCAATGCCCCTTTCCTTTATGTTTGATTAATGGTTTATATTTATATTTATAATGTCCAAGATTGAGAAATGCCTTCCTTGAAGTACAAAGATGGAGAGGAATTGCTTTAATAAATCTTGCCATGGGAGCCTAAAATTCTGCTACTAAAACAGTGTTCCATCCTAAAATGCTATCAAGTCTGAGAGCCGTAACTCAGTAATTGTCAGTCAATTGTAGCTATGCTTTAATTACCCAACCAATTATTTTCATTGCGATATTTCAAGATTTTTATTTATTTATTTTGAGAGAGAGAGAGACAGACAGAGTGAGAGAGAGCACGAGAGGGGAGGTCAGAGGGAGAAGCAGACTTCCCATGGAGGTGGGAGCCTGACGTGGGACTCAATCCCAGGACTCTGGGACCATGACCTAAGCCAAAGGCAGTTGCTTAACCAACTAAGCCACCTAGGCGCCTTCATTGTGATATTTAAAAACAAATCCACTAGCACCTTTTCAAGTTAGAAAGTTACAGAAGTAAGATGGAATTAAGAAGGGACCAAAACTTTTCTTTTACTGGTAGGGGAAACACAGATGTTGAGTGAATAGACAAAAATAGGGCTCCACTACTATTAGTTTGACGGGGGAGAAGAGAAGGGGAAAAGAGTGGAAAATACAAATTTACTGAAAATAGAAGTTTGTTCAAATTTTAATCTAAGACTAAGCCATATCAACTTTGCCTAAATATTAAACTATTTTCATCATCTTTATGGAAACTTGAATTACTCCAAGTTTTCTAATCTTATTATACTTAACACTATAAATTATTTGTATCCATATATGTTTCACACAAAACTTCTCACAAAAAATTAATTCTAATTCATGTTAAAGAATTTGGTCAGCATTTTAAATGATGATTTATATTATTAATTAAAATAATAAAAATAGATAACAATAAAATGATAAAATGAACATTATTATAAAATACATAATTTCCCTTTGAATATCTAAAGTACTATTTATTTTTTTTCTCATTTTGTGAATCTAATTGGCTCTGAACAGATGCAGTGCTAATCTAGGGAACATTTTTGGCTTCAATAATGACTGGGGACACAACTGGCTGTGTACTGAGTGAGGGCAGGGATGTTAAACATTCTGTAATAGAGGGTCGATTTTGGATGGCTCACTATTATACTACTCAAAATGCCAATAGTAGTCCCTTCAGATACACAGGATTCATGTCTGATTGTTATGTACTGAATTGTGTTCCCACTCCAAAAATTCATGTTAAATCCCTAAACTCCAAGGTGATTTTATTAGGAGATACTGCTTAAGGAGGTCATTTGGGTGGAACTCTAATCCAATAAGATTGATGTTTTTAAGAGGTCAGGGATATATGTGTACAGACAAAAGGCCACGACTCAATCATAGGCAAAAAACTAGCAGTTGCTGGATGGGGTGGGGGAATGGGGTAACTGGGTGATGGACATTAAGGAGGGCATGTTATGATGAGCACTGGACATTATGTAAGACTAAAGAATCACTCACCTCTACCTGTGATGAATCACTGAAGCAATAATTCAGTATATGTTAGTTGAATTAAAAAATTAAATATATTAAAAAAAAAAAAAAGAAAGGAAGGAAGGAAGGAAGGAAGGAAGAAAGAAAGTAAGTCATGATAGCAAGAAGGCAGTCATCTGCAAGCCAGATAGGGAGGCCACAGAAGGAACCAAAATGGCTGGCACCTTGATCTTGAAATTCCAACCTCCAGACTGTGAGACAACTAGTTTCTGTTGTTTAAGCCAAGGAACTATGGCATTTTATTATGGTAGCTCAAGAGGACTGAGATGGCTGTTGTAATAAAAAAGATAATTATTTTAACAATTTGTGACAGAACCGAGACCCTATCGTTAAGTTGACCCAACACCCAACTATAACCTCTTTTCATTTAGTTACAGTTTTGAGAAATATTTCTGTCTAATGGGACACAATTTTAATTTTGCTCAGTGGAGTTTTTAGAAAATGTGTACTGTATTGCTGGAAAAGAAAGACAAATTCAGCTTAAACAGTCTATTACCTTTTTGTTTTTTTCTACTTTCTTCGCATTCTGAATGTGGATGTGAATCCACCATCTTAAAATTAAAGATAATCTATATGAAGATAAAAGTTAACGTGCTAAGGATGAAAGAACATAAAGAAAAATATTTTAGATACCTGATTTTATAGCTGAAGAAGTCATACATTCTTCAAAAATAATGCTGTATTAATAAAAGTCACTAGCATATGAAGAAAAGCTATAATAGGAATAATAAATACTTCCTATCATCAGTTGAAATAAATGATTCTGGTTGAACTCAACATAGCACTGGTATTATTTCCAATATCCAAATCTTTGGAAAGCATAAGTCAAACATCACTTTTAGTTTTAGGTACAAATTATATTAATAGAAAATATATTAGATGTATTTTTATAACTCCTCACTGGATCTCAGTGTTCACTATGGGATTTTACTGAGGTTGCCTATAAATTTTTATCATCCACCTGTATTTTGTGCCATAAATTCTGTCTAATTATAGGCCACATTCTGCAATGAAGTCTGTTATTCTAGTCCAATTCATGATTCTGTTCAGGCCTATGATCTTTAGAGACTCTTTCCTTCCAAAGAGTTTCCAGATGGTCAAACAAGAACAGTCATGAAACCTGACTTGAGTAGCATGAAACCATCATGTTCATAGTAGGACTAGTGAGCCATTCACGGCCATTTTGGGGAACAGGCATGAAACCTTCATAGACAGCCATAAAAAACCCACAGCTGCTCACCATTCCCAGAATGAAACCTACAACAAAGAGGGGTCCTAGAAAGGGAATATTAATTTTAAATTTAAAGACTGATGTCTAAAATTAATTATTTAAGTATGCAGTTCAAAAATCAAACTCCTAAAAAAAAAGGATCCTCTTTTAACAAACCTTTAAAACTTAGATGTTTGAATTTAAAAAAATTATAATTTAGAAAATTGTGAAATTGTGGGAAAACAGCTTCATTTATAGACTGTTAAGGAACGATTACTTAAAACACTATTTGCCAAAATATAATAAACTTGGAAATTATTACTAAGTGTCTCATAAACATAAATGTAAAATTGATACTGTATTATAGGGATAATCATAAATGTTAATAAATAAACTTCACACAGTTTAATTTAGAATTGTGTTTCACTTTTAGTATATTCCATAAGAGACACAAATACTCCATAGCACTTATGGCAATGTTAAGAGAAGCCACTTTAAGTGGCCTTGGGTATAATTTTCAGCCAAAGGTAAAGTCCACTATGTCACTTTCTTCATCACTCTGTAACCAGAGGCTGTCCTCTACATCTATAAGTCCCAAGGCAGCTCTTAGCTATCCCAAATCTCATATTAGCTAGTGCTAATTAAACTTGAAAAAAACTAATCCTTCTTCCACAAGTTCAATGTGGCCGTTCTTTGTTAAATGTTGTTTAGAGCAGTTTGTGTATTAATCAAGTGACTACATATCAATATCAACACATATCAAAAGGCTTATTAATTTAAGGCATTGATAATCTAATAATTCATAAGAATAAAAAATGAAGCATTTGTGATACAATAACTAATTACTTACAATACAATAAATAAAATTAAGAAGAGGGGCTTAGCTTGAAGTTACTAATATCAAGCAGAATGGAAGGCAAAAACATCCTCTTCAACTTGTGAGAAAAATAAGGAAAATGTTTTCATTTCTGAAATGTTAAGTTTAGAAATCACAAGATGAATACATGGCATTTTTTGATGATCAATGCTGGGATTTTATGCACACACACAAAAGGCAAGCGTTTCACAATTTCTCGTGATGAATTTCAGCAATGGACAATTAGCAGTTTAATTTCTATGAGAACAGATTATCATTGTTAATATACATTCATGCCTAATATGTCTATGAATTCAATGCAAATTTAATACAATTTGAAAAAAGTATACATAATGATAATAGGAAGGTACTTACACTTCTGTACTTCACAATGTATTCCAAAATAGGGGCCCCTCCATCATCCTGTTTGGTGATACTGAGTTTAAAGCTCTTTCCACTGCTTGGCTGCCCATGTATGGATGGAGGACTTGGTTCACCTAAATAAGCCATACAACATTCTTGGTTTTTACACACACCTCAGATACCTGGAAAAACTGCATTCTAATAAAGAGAACACTGTCATGTAGTTCAAAAAAAAAATGATGTGATCCTGAATTTACCATTTTTCCATCTGCCTTTTGTTGTGATAAAACTGCTGATCCCTTCTCCCCTTCTAAGAAACAGCAATATTCACAAATCTACATAAATATTGAAGTGTCATACAAAATTGTGACACCTGAGAACCAAAATATAATTTGTACCGATGTGCAAATGTTCTGAGAATAGCATTGCATTATACAAGTGAAATGTTTATTTCTTGGGTTATTAATAGTGTGCAATTCTATTTATTAATGTTAATTTCTGTAAACATTTTGTACATATGTTTTAATATAAACATTGTTAGCAAACTACATGGAATATATACTTACCAGGAAAGATAATAAGATAATGGTTTAGCAATTACCTATCAGCTTTATTGGGTGTTTTTTCAAAAGATTTATTTATTTATTTTGAGAGAGGGAGAGAGAGTGGGAGGGGGCGCCGAGGGAGATGGAAAGACAGAATCTCAGCAGACTCCATGCTGAGCACAGAGCCTGATGTGGGCTCAATCTCAGGACCCTGAGATCATGATCTGAGCCAAAATCAAGAGTTGGACGCTTAACTGACTGAGCCATCCAGGTGCCCCTTATTTTTAAAGTAGATGCAGATTTGAACACAGAAATTTTGTGATATCTAATCAATAGACATGTGTTCCAATATGTAATTTTTTCCTTTAACATCATGGACATATTTGTCCTTGATGTGATTCATCCCATGGAGGTAGTTTTATAACAAAGATGCTTATGTGTTTAATATGAACAGGAATCTAGGGAAATGTAGTTTTCTATGTGAAGGGTGCCATCACTGCTTGACAACATGGAATGGGAACTTCTTGCTGTGTGTCACTTATGAGATGTCTTTCAGCATGCACTGGCATCCTCTACACTTTTCCCTTCAATTCCCTATAGATAGGAATATAGTAATACTAAGGAACTTTCAGGAGACATGCTTTAGTTTGCAAGATTCCAGAAACTTGGAGTATGTAAGGGTCTACTCAGAAGAATGTCAAGACAAACTAAGCAGAATAGAGTGAAGAGGACTTTATGACTCTACACTTGGAGAATCTGTTTTTTTTTTCCTTCAGCAGGTTATCTTTTTTAATATGGTGTTTATAGCCATATGAAGTGAGTATTTTATTTGAAAAAGGCATATAGTTAAAGAAATATGCCAATGGGCTATGGTAACATGCAAGTATATAATAAAATAACCTTGTATATTATAGCCATAAAGCAACAAATTAAATAGAGGTATTCTGGAGGGATTCTTTATTAAAATTAATTATAGTGTGCAGATATTATGATATGAAATGATCCATATTCAATATAACATATATTTTCAATAAATGAATTAAAAGTTTATAAAAACCAGTACAATAATTTCTTAAAAAGACTTAACAAGGGACTGTGGGAAAATCTAAATATTATAAAATGGATCTTATACTCAGGTAGTTTAATATCATTTCTAAATTACATTTTAGAATGTATGTATTGTACAGTATGAATTTATTTAGTACTATTATAATCATATTATTTTGATAATAACATTTTGAGATAATAGTTATACAGCAGGAACTGTAATTTCAGTTACAAATGTTTTAACATATAAATTTAAAATATTTAGGTCTATATTTAACCTTTACAATATACTAAATTTGTGACTCCATTACAACTGCTACTTCCTTCGAAAAGAAAGTTCAGAACAAATTTAAATTTCATCAAAAAGGAATTGATTAAAATAATAGTTTCTATTAGTAGTTAAACAATGGAATGTTTATGCCGAAGTAATAATATAAATAATAAATTATCAAGAAAGTAATAATGGGTAGTTATGACATATTAAGTACTTTACATATATCATCTCATTTAAACCTCAAAAAAATCTTGAGAAAGAGCTACAGGGGCGCCTAGATAGTCCAGTCTGTTAAGCATCTGACTCTTGGTTTTGGCTCAGGTCATGATCTCAGGGTCATGGGATTGAGCCCCACATGGGACTCTGTGCTCAGCACAGAGTCTTCTTCCCCTTTCCTTCTCTTTCTGCCCCTTCCCCCACTCACATACCATTCTCTCTCTCTCTTTCTCTCTGTCAAATAAATAAATACATAAATCTTTTTTAAAAGTTGTGAAGCAGCTAAAATGCATATTTACAATTAAAAGCAAAACAAAACAAAACAAAAACAGAAACAAAAAAACTTAGACGTGGCCCTTAAAGTTTCAATATCTAGGACTGAGGTCTGCAAGTCAATAGCAGAACACTAAGGGATTAGAAGCATTATGATTTAAAAAGAAAAGATAAAAAAAGAAAGAGTGAAAGAGAGGGGTTTTCTATTTGAAGCACCTAGGATGGTGTTCTACAAACAAAAGAAGGGGACAGTGCCTAATTGAAGAGGAGACAAAGTTGGAGTGGTTAGCCAAGGTCTTACTGGTCTTGTCCTCTTTGGGGGCTGATGTGCATTGACATGGAGAGAGGAACCAAGACAGAAAAGGGAAAGGAAAACAGTCTGACCAAACTTGACTTCCACCTACTGACGCCGAGAGCACTGAGGCTACTGAGGAAGGAGGTATGAGGAGGACAGGCAGGCAAATGTGCGTGTGGACAAAAGGGGTGTAGACAGAAGGTGAAGGCTGGTGTTGGGAATTAGAAGTAGAGAAGGGACAGATCTGCTTATATTTGTGTAAAGTCATTCTAGTCTGAAAGTGTAGCTGTGAGTTAATATGAAGCAATAGTCGTCCTGGAGAGAAAACAGGGAGGGACTGAAAAAGATATAGGCATCAGAAATGGAGAAAAGGGGATATTTGACAGATTCTGTGAGAACCAAGAGCAGGTCACAAATTAGGGTAAGGTAATTTATTCTGGCCAATTTGCTGTATTAGGTGTACATATCAAGCACGGTGATGCCCAGATTTTATAATAGCGCTTGTTGGGTCACAGTCAAATTCCTCACATTGTCAAATAATTTATTCAACATAAAGGAAATGGAAGTATTTTCAAATTTATCTTCACTTTATGTAATCCAACAGCCTTACAATACCCCCAAAGGAGGACAGTAGCAGGGACAAGGCTACAATAGTTAATCTTCTGCAGTCACCCTGAAAATGGATTAATTCAGTGGTGCCTTTTTCTCACACTTTGGGAAAAGTAGAAACACAGAATTTATGGGATAAAGGCAATCGTCATGTCTCATCAAAAGAATGAAATATTGGACATGTTACATCGTCACTATTTTTACTTTCTCACAGACTATGGTCTGAGCACTATAACCCAATTAATCAGACTATTAATAAATAGGACACCTTCCTGATGAGGACAGTTTCCTGAGGGCAGTTTTACTGTATTTATTGTGTGTGCACTTTTTTTTTGCCTCATTCAGAGCAAAGTTATTTTTATAAAACTTAGATGCCACCAATTTCAGAAACCACTTCAACAAAGATGTAATTCACTTCCCCAAAGTGTTGAAACACACCCCTGAATTTTAAGCTGTCTTAAGTTTGCAAGCGAGGAGAATGGCAACAGAAAGCAAAACAGAGATGATTACTTACGGACTGGTAATGTCTGGAAAATTTCTATTTTGCTGTAGTCTCCTTGCCCTTTTCCATTTACTGCTGCAACCCTGATTTCATAAGTTGTATTTGGTTCCAGGTTGCTCAAAACAACCATTGCTAGAAGATGAAAAAAAAAAAGTGTATTATATATATCTATGGTTAATATTTTTTAATAAGTAAAGAAACCAACCTATTACAAAGTTGAGTGAATAATTTCAATGTAAATCTTTCCAGAAAACACCTGAAAATAGAAAATACATATAAGAAGAGGATGATTTGTGAACACTGCCCTTCTTCACCTTTATTTTAGCCTGCTGATTCCATGCAGTTATTACCAAAGAAGAAATTTCATAGCTTCTTTCATGATGCATTCACACTATATTCAATAAATAAGAATAACCTAAACAAAAGATCTTTATTGTATGCATTCCAAATATTTTATTTACTTTAAATCCACTATTTCTATGGAACTTCATGGAGATACGGAATTAAACATACAGAACTCTGGTCTTGGGTATGGGGTGTTCCACTCATGGTAGAAAAGTGTCATAAAGCTGACTCCATAACCAAGGTATATAATCTATTTGATAATCTTAAATCATATCAAATTATTTTTAATGCTGGTTTGAAGGTTGTCAGCTCCTCTATTTTTTCTCTGAATTTCTTTTTAATTCTATACTTTATCAGACCTGGATTCAACATGACACTAAGAAGAGAGCATCTGTAAAAGTACAGGGATGTTAAGGTGATTAGAAATATCTCCTAGGTCATGCCAACTTCTTCAATTTGCCAAAGAATTTTGGGTATGATGGTAGCTTTAAAATATCATATCTTTACAAATTCCTCTGAGGAAGCCAACAAAATTCCATAGGTTCCTCCAACCTTACTGCTTTTGCTAAATAGTGCAAAAATTTACTAGTGGAAGTGGTAAAGCCTTAACAAATAGTCAGAAAGAAATTATGTTTGGCTTATATAATCACTCCAAAAAAATGATCAATTCCTAATACACGGTATAATCAGTCATAAAATAAAAGTTTAAATCATAGGTAATCAAGATCATATTTGCAGAGACACTGTTTTATATGACCCATGACTGATGATGGTATACATTCAATAAAATTATGATTTATTAACACATTTCTGAAAACTAATTGCATTGTAATATAGATTCTTTAGATGACATTTTTTCATTCCACATTGTATGAATATACTTAATGAATTTGTTTTGATACTTCCTTTTGTTTCATACTTTCCCTAATATTCATTATCATGACATCTCTTTAGCTTTTTGTTATAATTGTTTAATTTCATTGAATTACTCAACTACAGGAAAGGAAAAATGAATTCATGGTAAAGATATTTTCTTTGTTTAAAATGCAGAATTTAAAATACATAAAAATTATATATATATATATATATTTTACATGTATCTGATATATTTTGTCATATATATCAGATCATTACTAATGGCAAAAAAAGATCCCAGATATCAAACAGACTTTATTTAATACAGTACAGATGTTCAAAAGCCAACAAAAAGGATATATTTCCAGTTGGCAAAACTGACATTTGTATTTCTCAGTTTCTCTACCTCATAAGAAAACTGATCTTGTTTTTGAGAGTGCCTTGCTTTGACAAAGCCCCGGATTATAATACTTGATGTCAAAGTTAAAGGAGGGCATGTGGGAAAGTCTGATGGGCAGGGATATCCAACTGATTAGAAGCTACTAGGATAAATGGGAATATGAAGACTTAACCCAAGTGTTGCTGCCAAGCTAACAACCTGTAAGCTTTTTCAGGAAACCCACATCAAGTTGGTTGGTGACCTGGAATCAATCTACATATGTAATCTATATATATATCATATATGTGATATATAATATCAATCCAAGAAAAATAAATAGCTACAATTGAGAGGTTAGTGCATTAGATCATGCAGATTAAGGAAAAGGAGGAGGGAATCAAATGAAAACTTAGAAAGCTAAAATGCTGAGAAGTTGAACTCCTACTGTCCTTATAAGAAAGTTTCTGTTCAAGGTCAGTATAACAAGGAATTCAAGAGTTTAAAAGTCATCCTATCTTATCAATTTTGCCATAAATAAATAAAACAAATTTAAAGCCAATGTGAACTAGGCTTACTGTTCTGCAGAGATTTTTAAAGCTTTATAAAAGTGTGTTTGTTCATCAGGGCTTGTAAGAAAAATGCTTAACCCTTTGTTTTTTGTTTTTTTTTTTGTTTGTTTTTAAATATTTTATTTATTTATTTGACAGAGCTCACAAGTAGACAGAGAGGCAGGAGAGAGAGAGGGGGAAGCAGGCTCCCCGCTGAGCAGAGAGCCTGATGTGGGGCTCGATCCCAGGACCATGGGACCATGACCTGAGACGAAGTCAGAGGCTTTAACCCACTGAGCCACCCAGGCACCCCATTGCTTAACCCTTTGGACAGTCAATATCGTCATGCACCAGTGAATGTTGAATGTGATGTCATGAAGCAGTCAGTGTTCGATTGCCCCTGCCTTTACCCTAATGGAGAATGACTTGATGTAGCATGGGGACATAGTAGATTCATGCAAGTATTAGTCTGACTACAAAAACTTTGCAAGAAGACACTGTTGTGATGCATGCTTTAAAGTCATGAAGGAAATCATGTGGTTCTGAGCCTAATTCCACCACTGACTGAGATCCTACTGTCTCAAGGCTGAGTGAGTCTCCCATCTCATCAACGAAGACACTTTTATTAAGTGTCATAGAAACACAAGTAGAAAAATAAACTGAAAGTAGGTATAGATAAAATAATTTGTGCTCTGTAAAATAATCATCACCACACATCAATGATCTATGCAAATGAGGATATTATATGGAGACTGAGGTAATATGAAATAATGGATAGCCCAAAAGTTGTTCATCTTCGACTCTTTTTAATGGCAAAATATTCTGTATTTGGAAACGTATTTATAAATATCAACATTTGCCCAGATACGGGAGAGATTGCTATAGATGACTTTCCTGCTGCAGACAACTTTGCTATGTGCTATGTGCCTCCCCATATTTCTATGATGTAAAGATGCAACTGCTACCATCATTTTAAGATCATTGATACACTGTAACTCAGCCGTGTCGGTGAGAACAATTGGTACTGTTTCTGTTCATTTGTTTGCCTTGATACAACTCAGCAAGAAAATCAGTAGAATTCAAATCACATGACTTTATTTGTAAATAAAATCATCTGGAAATCAAAAGTGTGGAGATCAGACGGTTCATCTTTTTAGGTTAAACATGGATAATAGAGGGGCGCCTGGGTGGCTCAGTGGGTTAAAGCCTCTGCTTTCGGCTCAGGTCATGATCCCAGGATCCTGGGATCGAGCCCCACATCGAGCTCTCTGCTCTGCGGGGAGCCTGCTTCCTCCTCTCTCTCCCTGCCTGCCTCTCTTGCCTACTTGTAATCTCTGTCTGTCAAATAAATAAATAAAATCTTTAAAAAAAATGGATAACAGAGCTAGCAAACTATCAGAGCATATCAAAAAAGGAAAATGGAGGTTATTAGATTAAATAATTAAAACAACCCCCACCTCCCCCTAGAAAAACCTTCCACATTTTACTTGGATTATCTGAATGTTTCTAGTAAAAGCTTTTCCTGGCTTAAACGGTTGGTTGGCATTCTTCCTCCTCTGTCATTTCACAGGACTTGTGAGGAGTGTTGAGTTGTCCCTCTGTCTCTGCCAGGGGGAAACTCATTTCTTTAATTACATTATAAGCAAATCAGAAAATCACATTTCTCCAAGCTTCCTCATGTTCTTCTGTTCTCCGTATCAAGACTCTCCCCTCTGCTGACTGAGTTTCACAGCAGAGCGTTCGCGGAGGAGAGAGACAAAGAGGTGAATTACTGGCTGAACTGTTATTACAGCACTGGGCTACAACAGTCAACGGTGACGTGGATGGGGAGGCCTTGTGCAGGGCCTGCAAAATGATAGGGGAGAAGCATGAAAGTAAACCTATTGAAGCAAGTTTTACAAAGTTTATACACAAGAAGAAGTCAGTCTGTTTTTGAGTTCTGACTGTAAGGGTTTTGCTACAATAACCCTTATTATGAGACTTATTAACATTGTGTGAACATAAAGATTATTGTGTGAAATAGAAAGAGCTCCATAAATTGGAACCAATTTAAAGAGAGGGAAAGGAAAGGATTCAGGGGAGGCAAAGCCCGGATCTGTAATTTGACTTGCCTTTCTTAAATGAGAGGATACATACATTAAATCATCCACAATTTCTTGGCATATTACCAAACACAGGGTTTTTGAACACCCAGGGTAGAGCCTGAAAGCAAACTACCACTTGAAATACCAAAGGCTGCGTACTTTATAATAGACTCATACCTCAAATTATGAAGTTAGTTAATGGAAGACTTTCTTTCCCCAAATGTGCGCATACAATA
This sequence comes from Mellivora capensis, assembly GCA_004024625.1. Lineage (NCBI taxonomy): Eukaryota > Metazoa > Chordata > Mammalia > Carnivora > Mustelidae > Mellivora > Mellivora capensis. The sequence continues at coordinate 10,729 of PISX010010073.1, read as the reverse complement.
GAACGAAAGAACCACAAACTGAGGTGTGGGATCGGTTCTTTCCCTAGAATTTGTTAGAAATTCAAACTCAAAAATTAGGTGAAAGTAGATCTAGATTATACTACAAGTTCTCTAAGGACAAATGGTATACATTATTTTACAGTTATATTCAGTTAGAATGATTTAGAAATCATAATGCAATTCTTCTGAAAATTATAAACCACCACGAATTTTTCTGTGACATGGCAACAGGTATAGGTTCTGTAAAGAATCTGATTTTCTTCATTAATTTAATGTTTCTGCCTGGTTTAAATATAATCAAGTTCCATAAACGACTATTTTGTCTTCTGGCTATAAACACAACAGTATAGCAAATATTGAAATGCATAAAACTAATGACATTGAAACTGGCAAATGAAGGAAAACAGAAACTTTTTTACATTATTTTTGCAAGTATGGAGATCGTATTGCTAGAGAGAAAAATCTGAAGTTTCATTTTCCCTTTAAGAGGGGAATCAGAGTTCATTAAGGGGAGTTAATAAAGTAAGCTTTAGTTCAGATTACGTATTGTAAATACCATCCCTTTAGCTGTCAAGAGAAGCAGAGGCTACAGAATATTTATGACCCTTCGAGCAAAATAAATTACATATTTGCAAACTAATTAGGTTGAGCAAAGTTCTAAAGTGAGATTAAATTGAGCCATGCTCTTTGGCTCTCTTAAACCTCAAGCCTCTCCATGGGGTTTTCTAGCCAGTCAGTGTAAGCAGGTAAGGACTCCCAGAGGTAGAAAGGCCACCTGAAAGGCCACTTATTCAGGCTGTCAGGAACCTTGAGACAAGAAATCACAAAGCTTAGCTAGGATGGGACTCATCATTCAAGATTATACTTGCTGCTGATCTCCTCAGATAAGTCTGTAAATATAATAAAATCCCCTGAAGGTTCTCACCCAAGATTCAGCTTTTGTTCCCTAACAATGAAAATAAGCCCCAAAACCCTTTTATTTCTTTTTCTTCTTCTTTTTCTTCCTCCTCCTCTTTCTTCTCCTTCTCCTTCTTCTTCTTCGATTTTATTTATTTGTCAGTGAGAGAGCTCATGCAGGGGCCCAAAGGGGGGGAGGGAAATGGAGAGAAAGAAGCAGGCTCCATGCTGAGCAGGAATCATCCCAGGACCCTGGGATCAGGGCCTGAGCTGAAGGCAGATGCTTCTCTGACAGCCACCCAGGAGTCCTTTCTTCTCCTCCCCCTCCTTTCTTCTCCTCCTTCTTTCTTCTTATTTCTTCTTCTCCTTCTTTTCTCCTTCTCCTTCTTCTTCTTCTTCTTTTTCTTCTTCTTCTTCTTCTTCTTCTTCTTCTTCTTCTTTTTCTTCTTCTTCTTCTTTTCGAGAATTATCAGACTGTCTTCTGCAGGAGTTTGCAACAGGTTTAAATAAAAGTATATTTTATCCATAATGTAGAATGTTTTCTAGTATTTTCACATCAGTTATTCCCCACATACATATTTTTGACTTGAGGGATTATGCCAGTGCAGTGTCTTTAAATTTTAAGAAGTTTATGTAAACAATCACTTCAGTTCAGCTAGATTTTCATTTCCTTTTGAAAAGTAGAATATGCATTTATGTACAAATCATATTGTGTTTCAAGATTCCATTAGCTGAAAAAGGATATAATCTCATCTTTTCAAGAAGTGACTAAAAACTTCTATGAATCATAATATATAACTTGCACGGATATATATTTTAAGATATACAACACTTATGAATTGATTCCGTGTAATATATAATTTATATTGATATGTGTTGATGAAAAGCAGGAAGAAAAATTAATCAAATAATTATGTGGTTTGTGTGGGGCTTTTACTCAAAAGAGTACGTTGATGGCATATTTTAAGACCACAGCTCATCACTTCTGAAATTCATAATTTTTTTCTTTATTGTACTGCTTTTGTGTACTGCATAAAAATAAACAATTTAACAAATGAGTTTTAACTGACATGAGATTTTACATGAGAAGTGCATACTGTCTCTTGAAATCAAATGGCATCCTTTTGAAGTATACTCTAGATAAAAACCTTGATTTAAAAACAGAACAGTTTCATCAAAGAATTTTTTCCCGCAAACAATTCATACTTCTTTCACTTCAAATCTATTTCTTAGTATATAAAATTATTCATCCAAGAAAAGTTCAAATGATATTTGTTTTCAGGATCCACTTAGTACATAAAATATGATAGATCTATAATTATCAAACATCTCTTTCTATAGTCTAAAACAATAAGTTTTTGTAAAATACAAACTCTCTTGATGATTAAATGTAAACAGAATATTATTTTTCACTTCTAAATAGACTAATTTCTCGAAATGTCTGTACTCACAAAACTTTTAATGCTATAAGCTTTTTGTAGCTTTCTGTTTTGTTTAGGTTTTTTGGCAGGGGTTGTGAGCTTAAGTTAAGCTTTTGTAATTAAATGCCACCACCCCCCACACCGTACCTATAGAAACTTTAAGCTTTTTATAAACCTTAAATATAACCTCCTAATAACATACATATTTTTTCTGTTACTGATTATGCTCCCTACTTTTGTATTTGGAAGCTTTTATTGTTTTATCATTTGGAAACTTTTTATTGTAAGAATCAGGTGAGCAGGAAACACACATGCGCGCGCGCACACACACACACACACACACACACACACGGGGGGGGGTGGGGGGAGTAAAGGAGAGTCTCCATCCCTCACAGAGCCTACACATTTTGAATGCAAAGTAAGAATTCAATAAAGAGTTTTTGAACTGATATTTTAAAAAATATGCCAAATAAAACATCACTTTAAAAGAAACTGACCCAAAGTGGACACTGCTAAATCTATAGCTGGTATCCTTTATCACTTATTGACCTCACTCTTGTATTGCTGAACACTTAAAGCACATTTTTTTTTTCTTCAAGAAAAACTTTTTGCTAGTGGGGAAAAAAAATCCATAGCTCAAATCCCATTTGATGGTATTTCATTTCATACTTAGACTAGTACAGTTGGTTGCATTCTACATTTCATAAATAAATGGCAGCTCGGAAAGATCAACCAACCACTAAGTAGCAAAGCTTAGATTTAAACAAGATTCTGTCTTAGAGTTAAATCTTTTCATCTTCTCACAGCTGTATACTGGCCTAGAAATCCAGAGTATAGAAAGGAATTAAAAAAAAAATCCTCATAAACCTGAATGTAGAAAAATGTATTCTTTCCCCAAAGACAATAATTACATATAAAACTAAAAATGATAAGCTAACAAAAATGGTAATACTGTATATGCCTTTTAAGATTTAATTTAAGCTATCAGAGAACACAATCTTTTAGAATAGTCTACTTACGTGTTTCTGGATTGTCATCAGAAAACACAATATAAATGCATGCTGATAATCTTCATAAATTCCTAGCACCATAAGATAAATACAACTCTGATTTTTTTCTTTTAGTTCACAGGAGCACATTATAATAAAAGAAGAAATGCAATGATGAGAGATTCAGAGCAAAGTCAGCTCAGACTATCTGATCACTGAGTTCTGATTCTGAGCCCTCTCACTGCACAAGAGAGGCATTTCCCAGATAGTTCTGTTTATTGTACTTTTTGGCCAATTTTTTCTGTCTTATTTATTTTTAAAGTAAATCAAACAGATTACTTCATATATCTCACCCAAGCCCATATATTCTTAGCCATTTTTCCAAATAATGAGGAGTGAACTGGTTTTGCTCTATTATTTATGTTCTCTATTATCTCAACACACCAAACCATACACACAGCTTAGAGATTCCTTCAAATGTAAGATTCAGAACCAAGTGCAACTTGGGAAGTTTTTCCCCCTAGTTACTTTTTAAAAGTTTTCTTTCTGTATTTTCAAGGAAGTTATGTACTATTTTTTAAACTCATAATGGCACTTAAAATTTCACCTAAAAAAGCTTATGCTTTTCTGTAGTTAATCCAGACATCTCCACCAGTTCCCATCAGTTGCTTGATATTTTTCAATGAATTTCAGAACACAGAAACATTCTACTTTATCCAGATATTTTGGATTATGTATGATCCTTTCTTTATCTTGTTTAATACATATGTATTTCATTCTCCATCAAACTTTAACTGTTTCAAGTAAATTACTGTGAATGCTTGCCATTCATATTTTACAGGTATCACATACCAAAACAATTTGTGACAAAAAATTATGTGTAAATATTTTGAGTGTTTTATGAAAATATATTTCTATACAGCTAGTTTTAGAGGTATCAAATTATTTGACTTAGAGAATTTTGAATTTCTTTTGGAGAATTTAAATTATGAGGCAGATAATTATGTGACTAAATATTCACATGTGTAATTCACTTATTTACAAACATTTCATATAAACTGAAGATGTTCATCTGAACAATTCCACTGGACTCCCTCATGAAAGTTTTTTAAAAAAAAATCATCTGAATCTTGAATTTTATTATTTATTTTTTTTTGAATCTTGAATTTTAAAGTTGAAAGAATGGATGTCTATAAATTAAAGTGTCAATGAACATGAAGAATTATAAATGGAAAGGGAGGATTCTAGGAAGGAAGTGGAGGAGGAAGCACCAAGAATCTTTTCTCCCCACCTAAACAACAATTGTACTGGCGGAATCTGCCTGCCTGATGTAAATATTCTGGAAACTTAGAGTCTATTAAAGGCTCAAAACTTCTTGGGGAGGATATGGATGGCAAATTGTGGTGAATTTTGGTCAATTTCAGCTGTTAGCTAGTAGCAACTTCCCATTCCCACCCCAGCCAAGTAGAAGGCAGATGCACAAACATTCTTGGAGCAGCCTGAACTCAGCATGTAGGAGTCAGGGGGATAAAAAAGGACACTCTCCTCCATTACCAGGGGTCTTGCTCTGATTTTTTGGTAAGATTTTATTTATTTGAGAGAGAGACAGTGAGAGAGAGAGCATGAAAGGGGAGAGGGTCAGAGGGAGAATCAGACTTCCTGCTAAGCAGGGAGCCTGATGCTGGACTGGATCCCAGAACTCCAGGATCATGACCTGAGCTGAAGGCAGTTGCTTAACCAGCTGAGCCACCCAGGCACCCTCTTGCTCTGATTTTGATTGCCACTTTTGATCACAGAGATGCAGACAAGAAGGTGGGCAGCCATTGTTGTACCTTTCCTCACTGTTGCATGCCCTACCTCCTCTAGCAAAAGTGACTTCCTAAGGATTTAAAGAACTAGTGCCCTGAGAAGACCTTAAGTTAACATGAGTCTGATCCTTGGCTGTTGATCCTACAACAACAATAATTTAAAAGGAACAATAAACAAGAATAACAAGAGTTATTGGAAGGGGGAGAACTGATTTCCAGAGTTATCATCATATTATTAAATTCAAATGTCCAGTTTTTAACGCAAATATCACAAGGCAGCAAAGAAACAGGAAATTATGGCCCATTTAAGGAAAAATGTTTTAATCAACAGAAACCTTCCCCCAAAAATATCTCATAGTAGATATTTATAAAAAAGACTTTTGGAACAACCATCTTAAGATGATCAAAGAACTAAAGGAAGATGTGGACAAACAAACAAACAAACAAAAAAACAATTAAACAAAACAATGTATGACCAAAATAAAGAGAAGGAATCTAAAAAGAATCCAAAAAGAAATTATAGAGCTTAAAAGTACAATAATTAAAATGAAAAATTTATTAGGAGTTTTCACAGGTAAATCTGAGTGAGAAGAAAGAACCAATGAACTTAGAGATAGGACAATGAAAATTCTTGAATCTAAGAAACAGAAAGAAGAAAAAAAAAAAAAAAAGAAGACTGAAGGAAAATGAACAGAGCCTAAAGGACCAGTGGGACACGATTAAGTGAGTCATAATCATACTGTGGGAGTCTCACAAGAAGAGTGTGAGAAAGAAACAGAGAGAATAATTGAAAAAATAATGCCTGAAAACTTCAGCCACAAATGTAAACATCCAAGAAGTTCAATGAATTTCACAGTAGCAGAACTCAAAGAGGCCAACACCAAAATACATTATAATCAAATTTTCAAAAGCTGAAGAACAAGAGAGATTCTTGAAAGCAGCAAGAGAGAAGTAACTCATTATATATATGGCATCCTCAATAATATTATTAGCAGGTTTCTTATAAGAAACTATGGAGGTCAAAAGGCAGAGGGATGGTTTATGCAAAGTGCTAAAGGGGAAAAACTGTGCTATGTTTGACAAAACTGTTTGCCAAAAATGAGGAATAAATTTAGACATTCTGGACAAACAAAAAATGAGTACTTTGTTACTCTGCAAGAAAGCTCAAAAGGAGTCTTGCAGTGTAAAATAAAAGGACACTAGACAATGCCTCAGAGTCATATGAAGAAATAGAGATCTCAATAAAGGCAATTAAATGGACAACTACAAAAGCTGGTACTACTGGAACAATGATTTGCAACTGTACTTGTGGTTTCCTACATGACTTTAGAGGTTACATTTAAAAAAAAATATTCTAAAACTAATATTATCGTAACTTTAGTTTATAACTCCAAATTTTGTTTTCTACAGAATTTAATATATTAACACATTTAAAAGAATTATTGGTTCATGTTCTTAGGCACGTAATGCATAAAGATGTAATTTTTTGATACCAACAACCAAAAAGGATGAGGATGAAGTTATAAAAGAGCAGAGTTTTTGTACATTACTGAAGCTAAGCTAGTATAAATTCAAATTAAAGTATTATAACTTTAGGATGTTATATGAAGTCCCCATGGTAACCAAAAAGAAAATAGCTGTAGGATAGACACAAAAATAAATGAGACAGGAATTTAAACATTTCACCACAAAAAAACTGACTAAATACAAAAGAAGACAGTAATGTGGAAAATAAAGGACAGAAATAAATCTGTAAAGCATAAAGAAAACAAGTAGCAGAATGACAGAAGTCCTTCCCTTATTGGTAATTTACTTTAAATGTAAATGGATTAAACTCGCCAAACAAAAGACAGAGATTGGCAGAATGACTAGAATCATATTATCCAACTATACGCTATCTTAGATCAAAAGACAAAAACAGATTGAATGTAAAAGGATGGAAAAAGATTGTCCATGTAAATAGTAACCAGAAGAGACCAAGGCTGATTATACTAATATCAGAGAAAACAGACACTTTAAATCAAAAAGTATCTGAGCAGACAAAATGGAAATTACATTAATAGAAGTTTCAATACAGGAAGAAGATATAATAATTATAAACACACACATGTTACTGATAGACCATCAAAATACATATAAAGGAAAACTGACAGAAATGAACGGAGAAATAACTCAACAATAATATTTGGAGTCTTCAATACTCCACTCACAATAATGGGCAGATAAATTAGAAGATAAGAAAAGAAACAGACTTTAAGCAAAAAATTAAACCAACTAAATTTAGAATACTGTCCAAAAAATTAGATAATTCTTAACTGCACATAGGATATTTTCCAAGATATACCATATATTAAGCCACAAATTAAATCTCAACAGACTTTAAAAGTTATATATAAAATAACTTTTCTAACCATAAAAGTAGGATGTTAGAAATCATTAATAGAAGGGAAATTTTTTAAAAAAATCACAAAATAATGAAAATTAAACATTGCGTACTTAAATAAACCAATGAGTTAGAGAAGAAATCACAAGAGTAGTTAGAAAACACTTAGAGATGAATAAAAATGAAAACATCATGTAAAACTAATGGGCCACAGCAAAAGCGGGGCTCAGGAGGAATTCATATCTCTAAATGCTTACATCAAGAAACAAGCAACATCTCAAATCAACACCTTAACTTTACAACTTAAAGAATTAGAAAAAGAAGAAATGACTAAACTCCAAGCCAGCAGAGTTAAGAAAATAAGAACAATTAGGACAGATAATAATGAAACAGAGAATAGAAAAATAATGGAGATAATCAATGATACCAAAAGTTGATTCTTCAAAAAAGATCATCAAGTTAAAAAAAACTTCAGCTACATAAGCTATGAGCAAATAAATAAATAAATAAATAAGCTAAAATTACTAAAACCAGAAATTAACTGGAGACATTACTACAAATGTTACATAAATATAAAGGATTGTGAGACCACCATGAACAATTATGTGCTGACCAATTGGATAACCTAGATGAAAACAACAAATTTCTAGCTACACAAAACCTAGCTAAACAAAGACTAAATTATAAAGTAATAGAAAATCTGAATAAACCTATAACAAATACAAAGTTTGAGTCAGTATTCAAAAATCTCCTGACAAAGAAAAACCCTGGACTCAACAGCTTCTGATGAGTTCTCATCAAACATTTAAAGAAAAACTAATACCAGGGTGCCTGGATGCCTCAGTTGGTCATGTCCAATTCTTGATTTGGCTCAGGTCATGCTCTTAAGGTTCTGGGATTGAGCCCTGCATCAGGGTCATAGCTCATCATGGAGCCTACTCCAGGATTTTCTCTCTCCTTCTGTGCCTCCCCCACTCCTCTTTCTCACATACATAAATCTTAAACAAAAATAAAAAGACAACTAATACAATTTTTTCTCAAAAATTCCTAAAAGAAAAATGAAGAGGAAGGAACACTTCTTAACTTATTCTATGAAGCCAGCATTAACACGATACAAGATTCAGATAAAACACTACAAAAAAAGAAAGATAGAAAGAAAGAAAGAGAGAAACCACAAATCAGTATCCTTTATGAACAGTGATACAGAAATCCTCAATAACATACTAGTAATCCAAATTCAGTGGCATATTAAAAGGTTTATAAACCATGACCAAGAATTTTTTCCTGAAAAGGATAAAATTAAACAATGTAATACAATACAATTATAGGATAAAGGGGAAAAAATGTATCAATCATCCCAATTGAGGCAAAAAAGCATTTGACAAAATTTAATACCCTACCATGATGAAAACACTAAAAAAATCCTAGGAATAAAAAGCAAATACTTCAGCATAATAAAAGGCACATATTAAAAATTTCCAGTTAATCATACTTAATGGTGAAAGATTAAAATTTGTTTCCTCCAGAATCAGGAATCAAGGCAAGGATGCCTGCTTTTACCACTTCTATTTAACATAGTACTGGAATTTCTAACCAAAGCAATTAGGCAAGAAAAAATTTTAAAAAGCATTTAAATTATAAAGAAAGAAGTAAATTTATCTCTGTTCACAGATGATGTGATCTTATATGTAGGAAATTCTAAAAGTCCCACAAAAAACTTTCAGAACTAAAAAAATGAATTCAGTGTAATGAGAAAGTCAAAGTCAAAGTCAACACTCTAGAATCAGTTGCATTTATGTACACTAACAATGAACAATCTAAAAAGGAAAATTCAGAAAACAATTCCATTTTGATAGAATCAAAAATAATAAAATACTTAGAAATTAACTCAATGAAAGAAATTTAAGAATTGCAGAACAGAAACTACAAAATATTTTTGCAAAAATTGTGTGAAAGAAATTAAAGGAGATATTAATAAATGGAAATATATACCATATCCATGGATTAGAATGCTTACTATTATTAAAATGTCAATAGTACTCAATGTCTTATAGATATAATATGTAGGATAAGCAACCCCACCAATAGATGGGGGGATAAAACAATGCTACCCTGGACAGGAGATCACATGTCTTGAACTCCAAATCCAAAGTTTATGCTATGTGTGGCTGTGTCACAGAACTCAGTTGTGAGGATGAAGATCTCTAGTAAAATGATCTAAATTGAAGCAGTTTTACAGAGCTCACTAATTTTTCTATGATGTGATAAGTATCCCAACTGTCCACTGACCTGCCCAATCTCCAGAACTGCACAGGAATGTTCTATGACCTAAGGAGGTCTTCTTTCTTTAATCTTAGGTGAGCTAGTACCAGGTTTTATGGAACAACTTATTCTATAATATTAGCACCCAGAAAACCTAGCAGGATCTTTGAAAACTCCAAAGGAAGGGAAAAACAACCAACTTGCTTAGATGGTTCCATTTAATTTAGCCTGGACACAGTCATAATTCACAGATGTTTGGGAATAGTTAACAGCTGTATAATTTTATTTGAGGAAAAGCAAACCTAATAATTAAGTAATCCATTCATTCATCTCAGGTGATGTAGAAGATTCAAAGGTCCACACAATATGTTACACAGGCTCTCAGCTGTGCAATCAAGATGAATAAATGTCTCTTGAGTCTTTTTTTAAAATTTCTTTTCAGTGTAACAGAATTCATAGTTTTTGCACCACACCCAGTGCTCCATGCAATGCGTGCCCACCATAATACCCACCACCTGGCTCCCCCAACCTCCCACCCCTAGCCCCTTCAAAACCCTCAGGTTGCTTTTCAGAGTCCATAGTCTCTCATAGTTCACCTCCCCCTCCAATTTCCCTCAACTCCCTTCTCCTCTCCAACTCCCCATGTCCTCTGTGTTATTTGTTATGCTCCACAAATAAGTGAAACCATATGATAATTGACTCTCTCTGCTTGACTTATTTCACTCAGCATAATCTCTTCCAGTCCCATCCATGTTGCTACAAAAGTTGGGTATTCATCCTTTCTGATGGAGGCAAAATACTCCATAGTGTATATGGACCACATCTTCCTTATCCATTCTTCCGTTGAAGGGCATCTTGGTTCTTTCCACAGTTTGGCGACCGTGGCCATTGCTGCTATAAACATTGGGGTACAGATAGCCCTTCTTTTCACCACATCTGTATCTTTGGGGTAAATACCTAGTAGTGCAA